>JAYJMB010080662.1:0-45923 GCA_036873735.1 Pouteria campechiana
CATTCAGTTAGGGATCAACATACAACTCTATAAAAAGGAATCCTAAGAGAACCAAGGGATAAATAATAATCTAAAATCCTTCCCAAGAAAGGAGTCCTCATCTAATCTAAATCATCTTGGTGTACGACATCGACTTAAGCTCCACTATAAATGTAGCAGGTATGCAAGCCTTTTGGGATAAGCTCTCTCCATTATACACATACCCATCAAAGGCCCTAGAAAGGAGTCCCTTATGTTGGGACTAACCCTGATGTCCTCTAACATTTCCTTTGTCTTATAGGATCTAGATTTAAGTTATTAGGAGTGTGGTTTGAGCATGACCTAGACATTGGCATCATTTGTAGGAACGTTTATAATCTAAGTCATGTTAGATGGACATCTCAACAACATAAATCTTTCTCCAACTAATCCCTCAACGGGAGACAATACATCTCTTACATTCTATCAAGGCAACTCGCGAAATGTAGCATTAACTTCTAGAACAAATATGCTTCTGGAACAACTACTGCAGATGAACTACCTCATGATGTAACAACAAAGGAAGTTCTTCAATAAGATGCTCACCTCCAACATCCAAAGAGGAGTCAAACCAATGTCCCTAGGGCAAGAGCCAACTCTAGGTACCATACCCAACATAAGAATGATAGAGGGTGCTCCCTCGACCACCCACATTAGGCAGAAGGTAAGGGAACTTCCCCTCTCTGTAGAAGAAAGAGGAAATCTTGAAGGAACCTTCAACAATCTAGTCAGATCCACTAACATTGTGAGAGACTTGACCTAATGATCAATGAATGCTCAACATGCAATGGGCAACTAGAATCTAAGGAGGATGAAGCACAAGCCTATGTCTAGACTGAAGCTCACAAAATCCTAAAAGAAAGGATCAAATGACTAGAGAAGAGAATCCCAAGGAGTCCCATGGACTATGAGGGAATAATAGAACAACTTCCCTTCACAAAGAAAATTATAGAAGAATCTCTAACAAAAGGATTTAAAATCCCCTATATTGATAATTATGATGGAACAACGGATCTAAGAGATCACCTCTCAAGATATGATAGTCAAATGAATCTCATGATGCCGTCTGATGCATCAAGTGTCGAGCCTTCCATCCCATTCTAAAAGGAGTAGCACTCTAATAAAATTAGACACTAGAACCAGGATTCATAAGCACCTTCAAAGACCTAAAGAGATACTTCCTTGAAAATTCAATGGACAACATCGATAGAAGAAGGTTGTGGAATCATTAATAGTAGTCTAACAAAAGGAGGGAAAGTCCCTTTGAGAGTACGTTGATAGATTCAATCAGCTTACTCTCGATATCGATGGATTGGATTAGACTATAGCGATTACTATATTATAAAATAATATTAAAAGCAAGCAAATCAAATATCATCTATGTTTAGAATCACTTAAAAGCTACTCTAACCTCCTCGAAGCCCTGAACAAGAACAATGACACAAAAGAATCCATTGAAGGAGACAACCTTAGCATATCCCTCACCAAGAAGGACAATCATCTAAAAAAGTAAGCGGCTCTCCATCAGAGAGAGAGAGAGAGACAAATATGAAAATTATACTCCTCTTAACATGTATCACTCATATATCTACTAGAAATAAACAATCGAGGCTCCTCAACCTTCCTCTCAAAGACTAGATCCCAAAAGGTAAGAATTACAAATAATATTACCTATATCACAAAGACGGGATATGACATCAAAGACTATAGGTAACTTAGATAAGAAATAAAAAATTTAATCAAAAAAGAAAGACTATAATGGTATGTGATCTATAATGGGCGAAGAATGAAAGGAGTAAGCAATGGAAGGAGCAAGCAATAGACGAGAAGATGCCCTAGACAAAGAGATATGATTCCTAGAGAATAGGAAAAAGATGTCATAACGGAAGTCAATCTACCAATAGCTAGAACCTTCAATATAATCATTGGCAAAATACTTATAAATGTATAAAATATATGCTACTAATTTGATATTTTTAAGTAATATCCATCTTACCATTGATGACTCTTTTACATTCCAATATAGGTCATGATTTGAGAAGCTTTACCTTCCTTGTTGCTATAATTACATTATTACCATTTCTTGCTTGAATACACCCTAGGTCATGATTTTAGAAGCTTTACCTTTCATGTTGCTATAATTACTCTACTGTCATTTGTTGCTTGAATACACTCAGTATTGATGAATTATTTCGCTTTATCATTTTCAAGGATTGCATAAAAGAAATTTTTACCTTTATTAATTTACTATCTAGTCATCACATCTCCCAACCATGGTTGCCATTTAAATCCTCTGGTCACCATTTACTCCATCCACATGTCCCCTTCTCCACTAATTCACATCATTTACAAAAGGAGAGGGTTGCTTCCTCCTCATCCACGTCCTTCTAATTAAGTTTCCTTCTTAATTAATGTGGTTACTGAATAAACTATTAATACACAATGATTTCTCCAATACTACTCATAAGTAATGTTCAATAGAATATCCTTAATTTCTTCCATGAAACCTTTCAAAAGTTAAGATTTTTAGTTGAAATAAAAAATTTCATCATAAAAGTAGAATCAACTTATCATTTATTTTGGTGTAATTTTAATCACCAACATTTATTTGAATTAAAGATGTGAATGATAAATGTGATGAATATAAAAGGACTTTAATCAAGTTATAGGATGGCCCACCCACAGAAATCATGCTTCCCATATCAAAAGTATTTTAGTGACCCTAAACAACTATTAACACATACTTTTAATAAAACTTTTAGTAGCTAATACTAGGCATGCATATTGCGTGTTATTTCCTTCTGTACTAAAATTTTTGGTTACTAGAATTACGTAGAATTCTAGAATTGACATAGTAAGCATATTTGATATGAGCTATCCTCTTTGATTAACAAAATACCCTATTTGTTAGTCTCCATTTCATGTACTAGACAATAAATGATGCTGGCTAGTTTTGCCAATGGCAGTCCCTTTGCGAATTCCCAACTTGCCCAAACACTCATCATCCACATAGGGTTTAGAAGGTCCTTGCATGTGGATCCTATATACTTGCTATCATGTCAAATAGTGCAATGTGATTCTAAAACTAAGTTTATTTAAATCAAGTTTTAGGTTTAATATTATTGTAGGCAATAGGTTTTGGTGTATTAGTTGTAGTTACTTTAAGCCAATTATGTAAAATTTCATTACCTTCCATATTGATCATGTGATTTAAAAAAACAAAATAGCATGACATCATATTCAAAATATATAATTACATAGCAAATTGCAATTTTACTTTACTGAACTCCATTCCTTATTATAGAAAATTAATATTACTTACATGTTTTTTAGAGATTATATCTTAAATTTGTAATTGCCTGTCTTAAATTGGAATTCCTTGATGAAGGCATTCCTCACTTGAATACACTCATTGTTGCTGAATTCTTTCTGTTTATTTTCTTTAGAAATGTTTTGGATGCGGAAAAAAAATCCAACTTGATTATCCATTTAAGCAACCATGTTCATTCCATCTCCCAACCCTAATTGCCATTGATCACCATTTACCCCATCTACATGCCCACTTCTCCACTCATCCACATCATTTACAAAATCATAGTGGCAACTCCCTCTTTGTTTGCACTTAGGATTTGCCTCTTGTAATTGCCTGTTCACAAGATGTTCATAATTAAGTTCTTTTGCTAATGTGATTGCTAAATATACTATTAACAAATAATGATTCATCCAACAAAATAACAATTCATCCTACACAACTTACAAGTAATGTCCAATAGAATGTCCATTCTTCTATAAAAGCCTTTCAATGGTTGAGATTTTTAGTTGAAACGGAAAATCAATATCATAGAAAAGACAATAACTTATCATTTCTATTGGTACATGTTTCGATCACCAGCATTCATTTCAATTAGAAATTTTAATGGCTGAAATGATCAATATAAAAGCACTTTTATCAAATCACAAGATGGTCCACCCATAGAAATTATGATTCCTATAGAGGTTTTAATGAAAATAAATCATTGTTAACATACCTTTTTGTTAGGTAGTGTCTTGTATTCTGTAAGGCCCATTGGGCCTGCACATGGGTTTTAAGCATTAGGGCATGCGTATTGTGTAGGGTAATAAATAGATGTATTCCCTAGGGTTAGAATGAGCACAGAGAAAGGATAGACATAGTATGGTGTGTGTGAGAGGCAGGCTATTATCTCTGAGAGAAGAGGTGTAATGATTTTCTTTCATAGTGAGTTATTCTTTTCTCCAGTGGAGTAGGTTGCAAGATTGATCCACATTAATTCTCTGAGTGATTGATTGATTGATGCTTGTGTGTGTTCTCAGTTTTATTCCCAATAAGTGGTATCAGAGCTTTGGTTCGTGGGATTTTGGTTGTTGAAATCTGGTGAGAACAGAGTGCAAGCATACGATCAAGGTGATCACGCAGATTGGATGACTAGATCCAAGAGTGATTTGATGACTCAGATTGAAATTAGGGATTTGATTAGGTGGCAGTCCGGTCAAATCGGATGGCTACAGATTTCTGGCCGAACGTTGATGAGCCAGAGGCATGCTAGGTGCAGACAAGCAGCATGCTGCATTAATTGACATGTGGACATGAGGCAACAGATCAAACGGCGAAAGAAGGTTGATCGGCATCAAGATTGTGTAGGCAGAGACTGATTGGCGGTGTTGTGCATCATGAATGGAGGCAGTAGTAGGCGGACAAGCGACATTCGCATGGCTGTTGGGTTTTTTCTCCCAACCCGTCAGAATCAAGGTTGACCATCGGCGGAGAGCTGAGATGGCCGAAGAGATCATGCGGCAAGGACCCTGATCAGACAAGGTGTGCAGTTGGCGGCATGCAGATAATGAACAACAATAGCAGTTGTTAGGTTTTCTTCCCAAATTGACTCAGAGGAAGGAGACGGTGGGTTTTTTTTGGCCAAAAGCTGAGATCATTAATCCTCGGGGGCGAGCAGAGGAGCCAAAAGCTGGGCTGGTTCCGCTCGGTAGGAAGGAAGGCAATGGCGTCGATGGCTTTGTCGGCAAAGAGGAAGAAGGGCGCCAACAAGGTTTTTCTCTCCATTCTTTTTGATGGTCGGGTCACAATCCAATGCGGCAAAGACACATCCGATGTCGGAATGTCGACGGATATTATCTGGCCGGGGCAAATCGATCAACGTACAGTCGACAGTGGGTGGCAAAAAGGTCCAGTAGCTGCTGGTGTGACTAGGGTTTCCCAGTTTGGAAAGGTGACACACTGATGAAGCGGTCTATCGAGACGGACAAAACAGAGAGGAGGACGGACGACCAAATTTTGCTGGCTCATATCTGGAGATCCAGAGATCAGATTTTGGTGATCCAAGTGTTGTTTCCTAAGTTTGGGATGTTGCAAATCACCTGGACGATTCAGATTGGAGAAATTCTACTTGTTTTTGGTGTTTTCTGTAGGATAGTGTGTTTTGAAATTGGGGAATGTCAAAAACTGCAGGAATTTCAAACAAGGCAATAGCACAAAGCAACTCACATTAGAAAACAATGTAGACAAATTTGAAGGCGACATTCAGAGTTGAATCATTCAATTGGCAGAATGATTTCACCTTATGGCAACAACGAGTGAAGAATATCTTGACTCATAGGGGACAGTGAAAGCTCTCAAAAAGAAGTTAGAAAAACTAGAAAAGCTGACGATGATACATGGCAAGACATGAGAGATCTAGCGAATAGTACGATCCAATTGTTTCTTGCGGACAGCACACTTCGAGAGGTCATTAACTTGACAAATCCAGAGGAGATGTGGACAAACTTGGAGAGCAAGTACAAGTCAAATTCATTGACAAATAGGTTGTATTTGAAGAAGCAATTGTACAGTCTTTGATTAGAAGAAGGTGAAAATTTCGAGAGGCACTTGGACAAGTTCAATAGAATATTGATAGATTTGGATGCCTTGGAAGTGAAAACTGATAAAGATGGGAAGATATCTGTCAACGAGATTAAGGAAGAGGATAAAGTTTTACTTATGTTAGCTTCATTGCCTAATTTTTACAATCATATCATGACGATATTACTGTTTGGGAAGGATACATTGAAGAGGGATGAGGTGATTGCTTCTTTGTTGATGTTTAAGACCCAAAGGAAAAGTAGCAATGGTGGATTGGCAGGCAATGAGAGTGCTTTAACGATAAAAGGTGGTCGTAACAAGGGAAGATCTATTGAGAGGAACAACAGTTCTCAAAGAGGCAGAAATAGATCCAAGTCGAAGGGATATTTCAATTGCTAGAGGTGTGGAAAATATGGTCATATCAAAAGGAACTATCCTGAGGCTCATCAGAGTCACCAGAGAAAGGAAAAAGGAAAGCAAAAGATGGAGGAATCATCTGATGAGACTGCAATTATTAAAGATAGTGATGTCTTACTAACAATGGAAGCAGGCATGGATGGTCTTGACTGGATTTTAGATTCCGGTTGTTCTTTTCACATGTGTGCAGTTAGAGAGCAGTTTGACACATACACAAAGTGCGATGGTGGTATTGTGAAGATGGAAAACAAAGCAGAGAGCAGGGTTACCAGTGTTGGATAGTACAGGTTCACATGTTTGATGGTGTTGTTCAAATGCTGGTTGATGTGAAGCATGTACCGGATCTGAGGATGAACCTGATTTCATGGGGAACGTTAGACTCTAGAGGTTACAAGATGTCTATTAGAGGTGGAGTTCTCAAGGTGAGTAGAGGTGTCATGGTTATCATGAAGGGTCAAATGATTGAGAACTTATACAGATTGATTAAGAGTGTGAAAACAGGTGGAGATCCTGTGAGATCCCAAGTTGTAGGTACATGTGGAGTACAAACTGTGAAGTCTATGGAGAATCAAATGGTGAAGTCTATGGAGGATCAGACGGTTAAGTTTGTGGAGAACTTTGAGAAGAAACAAGTGACGTTTGCTTTAGTTGTTCATGGTAGTATCTCTGGTGGAGATCGTAGTGCAATGATGAAAGAGGTGGAGCCATGTTGAGTTGTACAGTGGTGGTAAGTTGTATGTGGCACCTAGGAGGGGTCCAGTGGGCCATGCTAGTTGAAGTATGGCTAATGAAGTTTGGTGAACTTGTAGGATCGTGCTGACACTGGTTATTCTCAAGTTAGTTGGATGCTACAGAATCTAAGCCAAGGTGGAGATTTGTTGGGTAGTTCTTGTATTTTGAAAGGCCCACTGGGCTTGCACATGAGTGTTATGCATTAGGACATGCATATTATGTAGGGTTATAAATAGATGTGTTCCCTAGGGTTAGAGTGAGCACAGAGAAAGGACAGACACAGAGAAGTGTGTGTGAGAGGCAGGCTGTTATCTCTGAGAGAAAAGATGTAATGATTTTCTTTCATAGTGAGTTATTCTTTTCTCTAGTGGAGTAAGTTGCAAGACCGATCCACGTTAATTCTCTGAGTGCTTGATTGATTGATGCTTGTGTATGTTCTCGGTTTTATTCCCAACACTTTTTTTAATAAAACATTTAATAACTAATAAAAAAACACATATACAACTTATTATTTCCTTTTGCAACAAAATTCTTTGTCAGTAAAATTATGTTAAATTTTAGGGTCTACAGGGAAAGGATACTTAATATAAAATAACTTCTTTGGTTAACAAATTACCTTATCCAATAGTCTTTGTTTACTTCATGTAGTGGACGGCAAATGATGCTCACCCATTTCGCTTCAAAACTTCACATTCCATGTAGGGTTTGAAGGCCCTTGCTTGTAAGTCCTAAATTTTTCTATATGTGTGTTTCTTTCTTTTAAAAGTTCTCCTCCTCTTTTTAGGTGACTTATACTCTATTTTATAATGGTTACTTGTCTTACACTGTGCCATGCTATTTAATTATTTGATATCCTAACACTTAATTATACACCAAGTTGTAAATATTTAATTAAAAGAAAAAATGTTATGTCATTAATTTCAATATCGTACTATTTCAAATATATATTGAGGCTACTTAACTAGCCATATGGAACATTAATATTATTATCTTTGATCTTCTTTTAAAAATGCTTATTTTGAAAGCCGAACTTAGCAATTTCAATTTTTTATTTGTTTTTAAAATAGGCTTATCATCAATTGAACTATTGTTATTGCCATGTCTTTGTACTTGAAAATTTTCACAACAATAAAACTTATTCATTTTTTATTTTATGGATTATTTTCACTTTTTGTTTGGAGTATGAGGTACACTATTCCAATCTTCTAGAGAAAACTAGAGTATGACTGTCCACATAGTATTCCATCCACGATAGCTAGACTCTACTCCTAGCCCTTGAACATTGGAATAGAGATCACATGCTATTTTCTATTTGTTCTATCAACTTAGGCTCCTCTTTTTATACTATAGGAGAAGAGGTCGTGTAACTAAAATTTAAATAACATAAATTCCAATAAAATCAACTGTAAACCTCTAATTTTACAAAAAAAAAGGTCTTTTATGGTATAGAAGATTTTTTATCTTTTAACATCCTAGATTGTCTTACTGCGATGACCCTTAATTACATCTCACTTAAAAGGAAAAATCCTCTTGATTAAAAGAAAAGCACATATATGGGTGTATAGAAAGAGAAATAGAATGCTATTCCTTATCATTAACTGTAAAAAGATTGAAATAATAAAGAACCATTAAAAGTGTTTATGTGATCTTTGCAATCTTCTTGTGAAAGATTGAAAGCCAGGTGGTGCTGTTTGAAGAGTTATCTTGTCTCTATTGTTGAGAGATAGAAAAAAGCTTTATGTTCTTAGCTCTCTCTAAAACTGTGAGATACCTCAGATGAGTAGTTGATAACTGAGTCACTATTGACTGTATAATTATCTGAGTTTTGTTCAACCCTCTCTATAATCATGAAAAGCCTCATAAGAGCAAGTGATAAACAAGTCTCTACGAAATATATAATTATCTAAAAAATTTTCAACTCTCTCTATAACTGTGAAAATTATCAGAAGAGTGGGTGACACTGAATCATTTGAATTCATCAACTTTCTCTATAATTATGAGAAGCTTAGGAAGAGCGATTGATAATCAACTTTTTGTTGCAGACTATACAATTATCAATAGGATTATTGCAATTTGGGAAAGGTCTTATTGTCTTACATCCCATCATTTTTATGTTATGGAGTTGATCAATGCTTTGCTATTTGGTTCAAAAGAAAATGAGAGTTGGGTGAAGCCATTTTGAGTATTGTGGTTACCTGTTCATGTGTTGGATGACATTGATTCAGAAAAACTTATCATTCAATTAGATTAGTTCATTATTGTTGTAGAGCTTGATTCTTTTTTATTGCATTTTTGGCTGGTTGTGGGTTGCCAATTCTCAGCAAAGTGAGTAGTTAGAATTGGATTGATCGACAGATTTGGTGCTTCATAGGTTTAATCAACCAGTTTCACCTTTTGATGACAAGACTTCTCATGTTCGACTTTTTGAATGGCTTGGATCAAGATGGAATTATTCACTTCACAAAAGATCTAGTTGGACAAGGTCGGATTACTCATCTATATCCTAGACATGTGAGGTTAGGTATTTGAACTGTGTCTGATGAAGAAAGTTCTTTGCAGAGATCTGGTGTTTAATAGTCCCAATCATCAAAAGTGCATGGTGTGTGGCTAGAGTTTCTTCCTTGAAGCAAGCCACCAAGATGATATGGATATCTCTAATCATATATCGATATCCCTTCCACTACTACAAAAGTCACCAAATGCAGCCAACAATTTAGTTAGAAAAAGGTTGCATTAGGTATAATGCAGTTAAAAAAATGGCCACCAATTGATTGCATTTGGCTTGTTGCATGTGACCAAAAGCAGCCAATTTGCGTTGGCTGCATTTGCTATCAAACGCAACCATTCCAAGTTGGCTGTTTTTGGTCAAATGCAACCAGCCGGTTGGGTGCATTTGACCAAACGTAGCCAAATTTGAGTTGGTTATGTTTGGTCAAATTCAACCAACTCAAAACGGCGTTTGCTCAAATGCAATTGTTTTAGGTTGGTTGCGTTTAACCAAACGTAGCCAACTCATATTTGGCTACGTTTGGTGCGAAGCCAACTAATGTTTTAACTGTGTTTGGTCATACGCAATTAACCCAAAATGATTACATTTGAGTAAACGCTACCATTTTGAGTTGGTTACATTTGACCAAACGCAGTCAACTCAAATTTGGCTGCGTTTGCTCCAATGCAGTCATTTTTGGTTTGTTGTCTTTGACCAAACATAGTCAACATTTTGGCTAAATTTGACAAAATGCAACCAAATTCAAATAACTACCTTTGGTCAATTGCAACAAGATTTTTGGCTACATTTGATCAAATGCAACCAAAGTTTCGGCTGCATTTAGTGTATACGCAGCCAAATTCACTCAGAAAATGCAATCATTTCGATGCTCTATATGCTTATTTAATCGCAATTTACATGTCAAACACTAGTCATAAGTTTACATAAATCAAAGCTTCATTCCATTATATTTAAAAAATAAAAGTCACTCACATGTTAAGGCCTCTCATGAAAAGTTAAATAAGTTTACAAATGAATGAAATTTATTAAATGTAAATCACCTATGTTAAGGCATTCATATATCTTTTCTTCCACCAAACGTTGCTTATATGCTTTTTCAATCAAAGGTGCCTCCTCTTCTCTTTTAGCTCTTTCTAGATAATCCATTGTTTTGGCCAGCTTTTGCAGTTTCTTTTCCATTTCTTGGCACTCCTTGAGTTGTTTGCTCAATGTTAACTCCATCGAAGTCTATTTAATCACTTTTTCCTGGAAACATAAATAAGTAAAAATTGTTATGCAAACAATTGGAACCAAGTCATGGGAAAACACATTAGATGGATATCTTCATTAGTAAGTGAAGACTTTTATTTAACACTACTGAAAAGTAGCTGCTAGTGATAAGATGAAACCACCTCATGGTTTGCTTGAGAAATATTTTCTTATTTTATCTTTTTTTTCCAAGTATGGAAAAGAAAAAAGTTAAAAGTCATTCTAAAAACCAATCGAAAGAGTCCATAGTTCATTCGATTGATTCAACTAAATCCAGGACAAGGTAAAAATAGTTTCTACCAACTTGGAAGCAATGATTTTTAATGAATAAATCTGTAGTATCTTTCAAGGGAGTTGACAATAAGATATCGGCAACAAGAAATATTTTGGATGTCTTAATGATTCAGCAATAAATTGATCTATGTCACCTAAATTGTATTCAGTTACGCATCTCCTATCGTTTCTTGAAGCTTTGTCAACAAAATTGCACTCAATTTTTCTTTGATAGTTTCTCTTATAGCAATAACTTTAGGCAATATCTATGATTTATCCTAGTGATATATGTAAAAAATCTCTTTCCAAGGTACCGATATATCCTCAAATAGCAACATGGAAAATTGGTAACCGAAATATTCAAAAGTACAAAAATATGAAACTCACTCCCTCAATGACGGGCTTCTTTCCTTTCTTCTTACTACGCTTTTCAGCTTCCTGGAGTAAGGCTTGGGCTTCCTCGAGTTCTCTCTCCTCTTCTTTGCTCTTCCCTTCCCTTCTGCTATACTCAGATTGCAATCTCTTTTGTTCTGCCTCTTCAGTAATTTTTTTTGACTTTTAATATCTTTGACTCTTGTCCTGAATTCAATCTGAAGAAGATTTGGACTTGACATGGAATCCAAAATTGGTGTGCAAATACCTCCCAAGTTCCACTATCCAAAATTGCTTCCCCAATGTCTACACATACACCTATGCTTCTTCAGCCGATAGAAAAACGGCCAACAACATTGTTTACACATCATTTTAATTGAATTAGATATGTGGATCAAAATGCACAATAGCCGGTTAGAGCAACTAAACTACAACTTACAACGTTTTTCCGCATTATCTATTGAACAAATTTGAGCAACATCTCAAGCTGCAGGGTACATCCACAAGTAACAATGATAAATCAATCTCTTATCATACGAAGCTAATGAATTAGGAACCAGAAAAAAGGGTATATACTCGTCCATTTATCCTGCATTCAGTAGAATCTGAATTTGAAGAATTTTAGCAGTAACAAAACTGAATGAATTTTGCAGTTTTAAAATGTCAAATGTTCCAACGAAAAGTCCCACTCCTTCAAATAACCAAAAACAGATGGAGTAATCAAAGTGGAAATGGAACTGACAAGCTAAGGAGAAAGGTGCACCTGAAATCATGTGAAATCTGCCTTGGTCTCTCTCTCACAAGCCAAGCTCGACAATGAGCTTGCGAAATTCTGTCTCCAAAGGATCAATATCAATGCAAACGAGCCCCTCCCCACAACAACCACATGTACCACTATCATCCATCCGGCTCCTGGCAACCTTCAATTTCCCTTTCCCCAGCCACCCCTGCCCATGCCATCCACCCCCTCCCTTAACATCTCCTTCCTTCACCTTCTTCAAATCCCACCATTCAATCCCAATATCTGCCGCGGCATCTGAACCAAACCACCTTTGAACAAGGGAAAAGATACACTACGCACATTTGTAATCACCTGTACAATAGAAATGCCATCATCCACCGACTATAGCAAACGGACACCGTCTATAGCAAACGGACGGCTTTAGATGCTGAAGGAGCGCAGGGCTAGACCTGTAATTTTGCATAAGCTTACTTGCGAGTAGGCTTTCCCACGACCCGAGCTCCCGTCCTCCCTTTCTTCCCCGATGCTGTCCCTCCCACTTCCCCCTTTTGGACGTGGAGAACCTAACTCCCCCGACGTTGTCCCTCCCAGACGGAAATCTCTCCTCCCACTTCCCCCACCCCCCACCCCCCTTCTCGATGTGAAGGCCCGAGCTCCCGTGCCTCCCTTTCTTCCCCTAACAGCGCCTTCCAATCAGAAATTCCAGCTTACTGCATATGATGTCGCTGTTTGGAATGGGAACAAGAAGACCAGAAGAGAATGCTAGACTTTCATTGCAGGCTAACAAACTGAAAGAAGTGCCCACGTTCGACTTCAGGATTGTATCTTTGGCAACAAACAGCTTCTCGGATGCAAGTAAGAGTGGGGAAGGAGGCTACGGTCCTGTTTAGAGGGTAAGTAATCTGTACACGACTTCCTGATCTGGTTCAACTAAACAATAGCAAACTTATATCAAGTGACTTGCATTACCCAGGGAGACCGAGTTGAGCATTTCAATGTTATCCTTCTTGAAAGACGCGTGGCCCAATTGCCATCCCATTAAGAATCAACATCAGGACCTTGAAGGTCTTACCAATTGCTCGTGATCTTTTATAGATGACAAATGTTCAAAGCAATTTTCCAGATACATATTTCTTAATCAAGAAGAAATTCTTATAAATTCAATTTTTCAATCAAATGTCCATCCAAGAGGTAGCCTATTAGTTGATTAAAATGGCAATTTTACGTGTTCGATGGTGGTTTATCAGGGCATGCTGCCAGCAGGGCAAGAAATAGCTGTGAAAAGGCTTTCCACATACTCAGGGCAAGGAATAGAGCAGTTTAAAAATGAGGTTATGCTAATTTCCAGACTGCAACATAGGAATCTTTTCAGGCTCCTAGGTTGTTGCATCGAACGAGAAGAGAGAATGCTGCTCTACGAGTACATGCCAAACAAGAGCTTGGATGCCTTTCTATTTGGTAGATGTCTCTCTCTCTCTCTCTCTCTCTCTCTCTCTCTCTCTCTCTCTCCCTCTCTATCTATCTATCTAATTGTTGATTTTGTTTCCCAGGTATGTTTCAGATGCAAAATCAAATTCAATTGAAATAATTAGTATGAGGAACTTAAAATGCAATTTAAGTTTACTTTCCTTTTAACAATGATTTTAAGACAAGGTAACTCGAACCATTTGCTTGCTCCTAAGACCTAATTGGAATCTGAATACAGCCTTGTCAATGCTGTCTTGAGATTTTCATGTTTAGTGCATTGTCACAAGTAAACTATTTTATTAGTATCTTATGCATTAACGGCTTATTGTGTATGTTTTACATTTTCCCTAACTAGAGGAATTTCTTTCTTCATCTGTTTGAATGAATCATAAGGTTAGATCCAAGCCAAAAACAAATGCTAGATTGGGAGAGATGCTTCAACATTATTTTAGGGATCGCTCATGGACTTCTCTACCTTCACCAAGACTCTCGATTGAAGATAATACATTGGGAACTAAGAGCCAGCCACATTCTTTTGGATGGAAGCTTGAATCCAAAAATATCAGACTTTGGCACAGCAAGAATTTTTGGAGTGGACCAAATTTTAGCAACAACAGACAAGGTCATTGGGACATAGTAAGTTGCAATTTGCTCTGGCAAGATCAGAAGCATTTTGGTTATTCAAAGTTCTGATGATTTTGTTGCCAGAAAAAAAGCTGATTTTGAATTGAACTTTTCCTCAGTGTTGGAGCTATAATTCTTTGCTCTCTGTTAGTGTTCACACAGATAATATAGGATGATTCGGACACGCTATCCAATCAAACAGCAATACCATTTGAGAAGACAAAATCAATCTTAGGGCTTGTCTTGAAATTTGACTGCTTTTCCTTTTCTTTTCTTTTTTTTTCCTTTTCTTTTTCCTTATGAGATTTTTCTACTTACAAATGTCCAAAAACATTTCACAATACCACAAATATTTCAGGAAAGTTGTGGTAGACATAGCAATGATGAGTCATTTCTTTTCACACTAACATCAACAAATTGAATTGTTTTAATCTAATTCATATAAATCCAAAGACAGGCCTAAAGGAAAGCATTTTACCTTGTTGCTATTTCTAAATTTGTTATTCTGAGAAAGCCTAGTTTCTTGCCAAGGATGAACAGGTGGCTCTGCTTTTCTGTTCCAAAATTTTGTACATAAGAGGCCCATGGATAGTTTATTGAAGCCTTTAATACACAAGTTGTCAAAAATATATGAACCTTTTCCATCAGATCTCCTCAACTGGAAGATCATAATTGTTGGTTCTTTTATCTTCTCTACTGAGTGCCGGCTAATCAGTTTAATGGAAAAGATTGAAATGGAAATAATGTCAGCAATATAAATGGTGATATCATCTTTAAGGTAAATAAGTTAAAATAGATAAATGGTGGCAATTGAAAATACAGGTAATCATGAAAATGTAGGAAGTTGTTATAGTTATTTGTCAAATCAGCCCTTGGAAAATGAAATTTTCCATTGGAATCCTTTCCATTCCAATGGAATCACCCAATTAGTAAGTGTCTAGTCTCAACAATGTACTCTTAATGATGTGAAAGCTAGACTTACTAAAGAGAATCCTTTACAGATGTTCCATGAAGGATGTGGACAACAAAAAAATTTCTTTGATGAGCTGACCACAATGAAAAGACTTTTTGTGAATGAGGTGGCTCCCAGTTTGTTACAAATAGAGAGATCCTAATCTAAAATTGAGTAAGCCTATGGATTCCAAATCATTTGAAAGTTCACAGATTTTTTATTATCTCCTTCATCTGAGAATTGTTATTAGTTGTTGGTGAACATGAAAGCCAATGTGTAAAATCAACATTTTGAACTATAGTTCACACTTTCTTAAATTTCAAAATGCAGTGGTTATATGTCACCTGAGTATGCTATGTATGGAAGGATTTTTAGAAAATCAGATGTCTTCAGCTTTGGGGTGCTGATGTTGGAGATTGTGAGTGGTGTAAGGAATACAAGTCCCCAGCCTAAAAAAGATTCATTGTGTTTGTTGGGTTAAGTACACAAACCATCTTCATATTCTGTTATGATATCAGAAGCTTTTGGATTCACAGTAATTTTGAACTGCAACAGAATGTCCGAAAATGTTTAGGGGATGACAATCCCTGATGACAGTTCATTGCATTTGAAATTGAACATGGAGTGGAACTACAGGAATTGCCATTTGGGCTCTGCCCTGCCTTGGGCATATACAAACTTACCTTATCAACTCACTGTAATAAAATTTGACGCAGCTTCTGAACACGGTTTCATGATTTCTTTGTTTTTCTTTTAACATTGGATTTGATCGTTGCTTAGGCATGGGAACTGTGGAATGAAAACGAGGAATTGACGATGGTCGATCCACCTCTGGAATGCTCTTACTCAGAATCAGAAATTCAGAGATGCATCCATGTGGGGCTGCTGTGTGTGCAAGAATTTGCTGCAGACAGGCCCACGATGTCAACAGTAGTGTTCATGCTTGGTAATGAAACAGTGTCTCTCCCAACTCCTAAAAAACCTGCATTTACTGTAACCAGAAGCTCCACAAGATCAGATTCATCCAAGATGAGACACCAAACATAGGTGAATAGTTTCATGTAAGCATGAGTTCTACTCATTCCTTAAAGATGCACATCAGCAATAGTAGAGGAACTAGAACATATTTGTAATTACTATAAGAGCAACAAATGGCTGGTCATATTCATCTTTAAAAGACAATAAAATTCAACATGACAATAAGTGGTTCAGGAAATATTTGGTTCAAATCATTTGTAACTTCAACAAATCTGTGATAACAAGTAGCTGTGCAAAAAAATGATAATGAAATCTATTGTCTGTTATCCCGCATGATGTGATGCTTTAATTAGCATTGGGGATTCATTGACTTGGTGTTTGCTTGATGGCACCAAATAATGGTTCATTACATTTTATTTAATAGCAGCAATTATGTATTATGGATCGCAAACTCTAATAGATAATTTTACATGAACTTATTCTGTAGTGGAAATAAAAATTCTAATACACAATTACTCAATAGTCAAATGAAATAAATTCATGACCCAAAAAGGTGACCAAAAGAGGAAGACAATTTCATGGGTGGCAATGAGGCTCACTCTGCATCCACTGCCCTAGGTCTCAACTGATGTCCATGCCTGCACCTGGTATCCTTGGGGTGGAGTACACAGCCTGAGGGCTGCCCATGCCAAAATTTTACGCTTTGTCTAGGAATCAGTTTTCACTGCCCAAATTGGTCGATTTAGCATTCTTAGGTCATTGCAATATAACATGCACAATGGAGAATGCCCGATGTTTTATCTTTTCTATTTGTGTTTATATTTGTTGTTTTAATTTTATTGATACAGTAGCAATTCAGGGTTATGGCCCTGAGGACAAAAATGCATTTCCAGAGTTGACATACAACTATGGGGTCACAGAAAATGAGAAAGGGAATGGTTATGCACAGGTAAAATGGTTATTTTGTTCCTTTTTGTTCGAGCTTCGAGGATGAAAATGCACTTGATGGCATTGTTGTTGCAGTCTTTGGGGCTTCATTTACTTCAGATCAGTTATTCTTGTGATTCGTTTTTCAGTTCATTTTTGTGCTGTGGTAGGCAACATGCCAATGATCCTTATATTGATCAGTTATTTCTCATCAGATTGATGTATATAAAACTGCAGAATTGATCAAGCTAAATGGTAGTAAGATTACCTGTGAACCTGGACTGGGATCATTGCCAAGATCACTGCATGTTTGGATCCTGGTGGCTGGAAAACGGTATGGCTAGTGAATTTGCCGTTCTCAAAAATAGTACCATGCGTCAGGCGTGTTTCCTCATCTTTTGTGCTCTCATGGAAGAATGTAGTTCTCTCATTCCATAACCTGGTTTGAATGGATGGGACCTCATGCAATCAGGTTTTGAATTTCCCTCTTCTCAAAATCAAGTATAAAACCATTCAATCTGACCGAAATGAGACTTGCTGCTTCTCTGTAGAACAATTTAGCAGGATCTTGGATTTATTTATCATTTTTATATTGTTTTGATATTAATTTCACTTCATTTGGATTTCACTGCTGCAGGTCTTCGTGGATAATGTAGACTTTTTGAAGGAATTGGAGTAAAGAATCACCTGCTCATGCCCAACCTTCTCAAGGCAAAAAGTCTATGCAGGGACTTGCTGCCGTTTTGCCATTCATGTGGCCTTTTGTAGGACTAGTTCTTTTTTTCTAAAAAGCTCCTTACGAGAGTGTGTGGGCCTGAGTTTGTAGATAAGTTTATCTCACCTACTATGATAGTTTTTGGAAATAATTTTTCGTAAACAAATCCTTAAGGCCACTAGAAACTAAACTTTTTACACTTATATTGCCAACTTAATTTTAACGCATTAACTGATATTATTGAAATAGAAAAAATAAATTATCATGAGAGAATCTCAAGTATACACTCAATTTGCAAACTTAGGTGTCTAAAATTTAAATGATACAAGGATTACAATCCGGAGTGAGGAATTCTACAGGTGAGGACGTACAAAACAATATTTATCGCATCTTTTCTTCTTTATAAGTGAAGAAATCCATAAAATTACCATTTTCTTAAGACTCAAACTATTAAAAAATTAAATTTTTGTAACGTTAATTTTCATATTAGACCTTTTTTTTAATCTATGAACATTAATTATTTAAAGCAAGCTCTCAAAATTTTCCATAAAAAAAAAAAAACAAAAGGCCACCAGAAATTAAACTTTTTACACTTATGTTGCTAACTTAATTTTATGAGCCTAATATGATGCTAGGTCTTGTGTAATAATTTAAGAACTTAATATATAGCCTAATAGCACTTATTATTTAACGATGAAATCCATGCGCCATGCTATACCATTTATAAATGCATAGGTATTTATTAAATGTGTTAGGCTATGCTAGCTTGCTAAGGGCCTGTTTGGCTTAGTAGTGAAATTTAAACTCGTTTATAGATAAATTTTTTTCCTAAAGCTCCGAATTGGAGCTTCAATATAAAAATCAAATTTGTCTTTTTGGTTTTCAAAAAGTGCATAGATGTTCCAGCCAAATAGACACATTATAAACCAAAATTGAGTTTTGGCATCAAAAAGTACTTAGACCTCCTGGAACACAAGGCCAAACAAGCACTAAGTATCCTTCTTATTTTTCACATATTATAACATTTCAACAATTTTATTTAAGCTCGATTTACTTTGTGAAGAGAATTGTTTTAATCAAAAATTCATTTTAGCTCCAATGTTCCCAAAAAATATTTATAAATAATTTTACTAGTCTATATTTATTCTAGTTAAGTATGATGATTGGAATGAATTTTATTTAATTTTTTTAAAAATTTTAATGGAACGGTTCTTTTAAACCATTTTCCTTGATGTAATTCAATATATTTAAACATTAAATAATTTCATTCTTATCAAATGTAGTTTCAAATGATGTTATAATTTTATTTCATAAATTCGATAGAGATAAAAAAAAATCTAAACTTTTATTATTGAATTAATATAGTACGTGCCAATTGGGACCTACATCCTAATCATCCTGCAATGCCCAATTGATCATCTCAGTTGACAAATAGAACCAGCTCTTTGCAAACCATCAAATGAAAATTTTACAATAAGCAACAAAGAAAAAATTGAACGGCACAACGTTCTTGAGCTGGACCAATCAAACTGATGTGAAGAGTATGAGATGCGGCCGAGAAAGTGCACATTGAAAATTTCGATTCTCCTTATAATACATTGGAATAAGCTCGATTGACCAATTGGGAATGAAAGAAATTGGAAAGCAAATAATTTATTTTTATTAATCATGTAAATAACAATAGAAAAAAATAAAGTTAATTATTAATGTAATTATACGCAATGTTACAAGGAGGGGTTCAAATTTCTATTTTCTTCCTCATAAAATAAATTATCATCTTATCTGTGTATAGGTGGGCGATTAAACGAGACATATTTTCATACGATGTCATAAATTGATTCTCCAATACATGCCCATTATAAAAAATATATTTCAAATAATAATGAAAAAAATTGGAATGATGATGGTATCGAATAGGCTTGATTGGCTAATTGGGAATGAAAGAAATTTGAAAGCAAATAATTTATTTTTATTGATAATGTAAATAACAATAGAAAAAATATAGTAATTATTAATGTAATTATACGCAATGTTACAGGAGGGGTTCAAATTTTTATTTTCTTTCCTATAAAAACAGATTATCATCTTATTCGTGTGTAGTAGGCGACTAAACGAGACAAATATTTTCATACAATAGCAAAAATTGTTTTTTGTTTAATTTCAATTCCAATACAATAAATTACAGAAAAAACATATTTCAAATAATAATGAAGAAATCAGAATGACAACGGCGGCGAATAAGTTTGATTAGCTAATTGGTAATGAAAAAAATTCGAAAGCAAATAATTTATTTGTATTGATAATGTAAATAACAATAGAAAAAATATAGTAATTATTAATGTAATTATACGCAATGTTATAAGGAGGAGTTCAAATTTTTATTTTCTTTCCTATAAAAATAGATTATCATGTTATCTGTGTATAAGTGAGCGACTAAACGAGACAAATATTTTCATATGGTGGTGAAAATTGATTTTTTTTAATTTCAATTCCAATATAATAAATTATAAAAAATATATTTCAAATAACAATGAAGAAATTGGAATGACAATGGTGGCGAATAAGCTTAATTGGCTAATTGAGAATGAAAAAAATTTGAAGGCAAATAATTTATTTTTATTGATAATGTAAATAATAATAGAAAAAATAGAGTTAATTATTAATTTAATTATACACAATGTTACAAGAAAGGATTAAAATTTTTATTGAAATGAAAATTCTACAATAATCATCAAAGAAAAAATTGACTGATCAGAGGAGTATGCGAGGCAACTGAGAAAGTGCATGTTAAAAATTCCAATTCCCATGTACAATATATCGAAGTAGGCTTGATTAGCTAATTGGGAATGAAAGAAATTAGAAAGCAAATAATTTATTTTTATTGATAATGTAAATAATAAACTTAATTATTAATGTAATTATACGCAATATTACAAGAAGGGGTTCAAATTTTTATTTTCTTCTCTATAAAAATAGATTATCATCTTATCCGTGTGTAGGTGGATGACTAAACAAGATAAATATTTTTATTTCAATTTCAAAATAATAAATTATAAAAAATATATTTCAAATATATTTGTTTACCCTACATAGAAAAAAAGATTTTCGCATATTTAAAATTTGCCCGTTAATGCCCGTCAAATGTCAAGGCCTGTCAAGTTCTTTCCATCGAGCGCTGTCAAGCTTAATCAAGCTTCATCAAGTTTCATCAACGTCAGTAAAAGCCCATGCCCATCCTGGTCGATAAAAAAATGGTCATGAATCCATCAAGCCCCATCAAATTCTTGGTGAAAACCCATCAATACTTGTCAAGGTCCGTGAAATTAAGGTGACCATCAAGCCCTGTCAAGGACCATCAAGGTTTGGATGGGTTACCCATCAATCTAAGTCAAGGTGCATTTGTAATCTTCATGGGATACCCATTATTGCCTATCAAGCTTTGTCAAAGACCATCAAGGTTCGTCAAGGTCCATTAAAGTCAAATAAGACAAAAGGATTTTATGGGCTTCATCAAGGTCCGTCAAAGACCGAAAAAAGGTCCAGTATAACCTGATATAAGACCATTTAGTAAGGTATAGGCCCGTATAGCCCATCGGTCAAATGTAGTCAAGCACCAGATGTGCAGCGAGCATTGCTACAGTTTGCCTTGAGTTTTTTACCTCTAAATTATATTTTTTTACACAAAATCCACCATTGGATTTTAAATGTCATCTCCATTAGGATCAATGGGTCCGATGGTCATTTTCTATGTCAAGATTGTATAAAACGTCCTGGTTTGCATCATAATGGGTGCTGCAACATTCACCATTTCCAATCTTCTCCCACAAGCTACTCCAATGTTATCGTGTTCTATGACCCACGAAGATCCATGCCCATTCACACCATCCCTCATCCATATATCTATATTATTGGATTCAAAATCAAATGGAAAGTAAATATTTTTCTGTTCTAAACAATCTTAGTAGTGCATTTGAAATTTCACTGAACAGATTTTAACTGCACCCAATTGTTATTATCCATCTTTTAAAAATATCAACTTCAGGCTATTTTTTCCTTCAAATCAGTTACATTAACATGATTTTAGATAAATAATGCAACTTCTCAACGTATTAAATTCTCTATTTTAGCGTAAAAAGTGCTCAAATAAACCATGAATGTGTACGCTCCAAGTGCATACTAGACCACCCAATCAAATGCCACTTACCGAAACTTGCAGCTTGCAAGAACCCATCCACGCAGGTGGGAAATTACCATAATACATACCACTGCTTCTAGACTAGTTTAAAATGTTGGTGTTTCTATTGTATCTGGACCCTTTAAACAATCTTACCTGTGGTTTCCGACACCTGCCTCACTAATACTCACAGCCAATGCAGCAGCTGGTAGACTCTCTACTCCCTACCTACGTCTGTGCTCAACTTCAGCAATGCGGCAAGCTCCGACTCTTCTGCCAACACCTTAGACGCCTCCATGCGGGCATCAACTTCGTAAGCTTCCTCCACCATCCCCTTCTTATAGAACCCAAAAAGCGCATGCCTGTAAGACCGCAACCGCGGTGGAATGCCATGGCGGGCCATCTTCTTCACCAAATCAAAAGCCAATTCCGGGCCTGCCTTAGCCACTGCTAGCCTCGCAACACTAGCAAAAGTAGCCTCATTTGGGGCAATCTCGTCGGCGTCCATTTGATAGAAAATCTCAAAACCCCCTTGAGCCCCATTTCGACAGCACTGGTTGCATCCCCGACATCTGATTCTTTTGGAGAAGAGTAGAGATAGAGCAACACATTGTATTGGTGCTTGGAGAGAGGGATGCCTTTCAAGCAAACATCATCGTAGAGGCGGAGGGCTTCGAGAAGGCGCGTGAGAGACGGGACTGGAGAGGCGGAGAAGGACAGGGAGAGGGCAGTCGGCGCAACGGAAGGGAAATGGGTTTGAGGGCAGAGAACGAGCGAGAGATGGTTTTATTTTTAACTTTTACCGCCTGGACCGCAAGCGATACCTACAGTATCACCCGTAGATGGACAGCATAATGGGTTTGGAAGTTTAGCCAGAAAGTTGACTGTACATATCGCATGGCTGGTAGCCGAATTCCTCAGGCATCAGGGATACTCTTAGCAACCTCGGTCCCCTGTCGTCAATTTTTGTTTTTAAATATGGTACTTCCATGCATACATGCATACTTTATATGGACGATTTTCTATCTTTTTTTATTCACTTGTTCAAAACATGTTAAATTATATTATTTATTTTAACTAGAAATTATCCAAATCAAATACTTTTAGTATAGGTAGAAGTCCAACATTTTAACATTTTGGGTAGAACTAACCCACCGCCTAATATTGCATTATAGCCATATATAACCTTAATGAATTTTTATTCTATCAACAATTATGCATGAAGTGGGTCAACATAAGATTGAAAAAAAAGTAATAATTATAGAAGTGGGTCGACATAATAATATGCATGAAGAGGGTTCACATAATTTTTGTCAATTTGTTTAATGTGGATCACATGCTAAGTAATTCACCCAAAATCAAGAAAAAATGCTTCAAATATACAAAAGCATCAAGATAAAAATGTTTCTAATACCCAATTTATATTTTTTAAATTGGATAATATTAGTAAATGCAGCCAACATTGGCTACGTTTGTAGGCAACATTATCTACATTTTATGTTATTCAAAGGGATCAAACATTAGCTGCATTTTGTGTTATTCAAAGGATGCCAAGCCAAATGGCTGTGTTTGTTATCTACACATGCACCTATGCTTTTAACGAATGATTCGATAAAATTTAATTCAACTAATGGGTTTAAAACTTGTTGGTTTAACTAATAAGGTAAATATGACTTTGATTAAAATTTTGGTGAGCCACAAAATTAAAATTATTTGAAAGTAATTGCACACTTATAAAAAAATTTCTTTTATAAGTAATTTAATTTTGTAGTCTATTAAAATTTTTACTAATTTAATAATTATAATCCTAGCTAAATAAGCATTTGTAAGCACATCCTTTTGAATTTGACTTTATCTCATCATGCCTTAGGATCCAAAATCAAAAGGTTTCCGTTGCATAACCACCATGTAAGGAATACTAGGGTGGAATTCTTACAGGCGCTGCTGTTTCCTTTTTGCGTGCCCATTTTTAGGAATTGTACTATAATCATTGCAACATGGAAGATGCATTTAACATCCTTATGCACAACAATTACCATTTATTTTTCTTATTTTAAACATAAATTGGACATATAAAGATTATAGGTATTTGTAAATATTGTTTTTACCTAATTGAAAATAAATTGAGAGAAAGAAAGAGAATAATGGAAATTCTCTTATCCCATTTGCAGAGACATGAGAAAGGGGTAGAAGAGAAGGGGTGACGTAGGATTTTGGTACATACAATTCATTCCATTGGTGGCAAATCATTATAAGTGAGGGTGGGCAATTCCCTTTAACTAGAAAAATACAAATAAACATTATTGAAATTTGAATTTTATCTAAAACTGCTTCAGCCTTTCAAATACAAAGTTTGGGGACAAATATGCACTGTAAATGACGTCAATGAAATTAATATATTATATTTGTCTTAAGAGTGATTTATATCTTATAAATACTATCCTAAGATAGACTTGATTAGTTAAGATTCTTAACGTGGGCAGTTAGATTTTTTTTCATAATTCTTATTTTGCAAGCCTCTTATCCCCACATGGTAGTTTTATTTTATTTTTTTGATTTTCACAATTCTTGTTCCGTGTCATGTTTCGCAACACATCTTTAATGGCACAAACATGTAAATTAGGAACAAAATAATGATTGAGAAAGATTAAAAGAAGAAAAAAATTGGAAGAATGGCGAGGTATTTGTTTTTTTATTTTTATTATATTTTTCTCACTTTAAATTATTTATAAAATTTACAAGTAGTAATTATAAAAGAAATAATAGATAGAACATATGGGCCATGTCTTTTGAAAATAAATATTTTAGCAATTTTTTAGTATGTAATTCATGTACATGATTAATGATTAACGTTTCTAATTTTCTCAACAACTTCTAAGAAACCTATAAATGGGCTATAAATTTTAACTCTATGCAAAATAAACCTTACAACAGAAATTGGCAAATGCAGCCAACTAAACGCAACCATTTTAGATTAGTTGCATTTGGCTACATTTGATATCAATTGGCTACATTTGATATCAAATGCAGCCGACCCAAGATGCGTTTGGTTGGCTGCATTTGCTAATTTTTGTTGTAGTATTCCATTACTCTTTGCCAAAGATTCGAGCATAATACTCAAATAAAAAAGATAAAAGAAAAGAAAGGGAGAAAAAGAGGAGAAGAGAGATAATATGCATGATTTTTGAAGTAAATATACAAAAGGAAGTAAACAATCTAGATCTGGGCGTTTTGAGGTAACCATCCCTCCCACCCATCTAGACTGGATGCAAGTTGCATAAAGTAAAGTGCATAAGAGGAAAGAGTGGGCCATTTCAAGGAGTGGGATTGTCACGGATCATCGATTAGGCCTCCTTAACAATTCCTCCAACTCACTTAAAGAGTGGACCATCTTGGGTTGTGGGATAGTCACGGATCATCAATCAGGCCTCCTTGACAATCCCTTTGACTCACTTAAAGTTGGATTTGCTTGGTAATGATAATGATAGTGGCACTCCTTTTTTTTGTTACTAAATCTTTTGGTGTAGCTATTGGACAAATAAAGTCCGATTTGTTTTCTAATGATGGTAATTGCAACATTCCTTTGTCTGTTACTAAACCTTTCGGTGTGGTTGTTGGATAAACAAGGTCCAATTTATCTATAGATGATAATGATGTTGCTTTGTCTATTGTTGAACCTTTAGTGTAGCTATTGGACAGACAAAGTCTCATTTGGCTATTTATTCAAGTAATGGTGGTGATTCTTTGTCTGTTAATACTACGGTGTTGCTATTGGATAGACAAAGTTCCATTATCGAGTTGATCTATCCATGTCCCCGATCCTCAGGTTTCATGGCTGATGTGTTGTTAGAACTTGCTCCAATTTGCGGCACTTTAATGCCTAATGTTGATCTTCTCTCCTTGAATTGGAGTCTTCGGCTCATTGAGGATCTTTTGCTTTCAAAAGCCTTAATCTCATCTTGGTTCAATTCTTTATCAGGCAATGGGAAGGCCATTTAAGTTGGTCAAAATCTTTTGTTGATGTGTTGTGACCTTTCCTTGAAGTTTCTTCATCTAGTGACACTCCCTTATCAGGTAATGGGAACGCCACTTATGTTGGTTAGTATCTCCAATTGATACACTGTGACCTTTGCTTCAAGTTTTTTCATCTTGTGGTCTTTCCTTGCTTGCTACCTCTAGACATGGAATTGCTAACTATCCTTTTTCAAAAGTTGGATTTGCATTCTGAGAAGCTTTAGATTGGAGACTCTTAACTATGTCATCATACCTTTATTTCGCCTATGATTCTCTCACAAGCTTAAACAACAAATAATTACCTAGCTCCAATCTTTTACACATCAAAGTTCTTCAAAATAAAGATCCAATCAATGGTTCCAACTCAAGAGTCAAGGCGAAATCCAATCTTCTTCTTGACCTTGAGCAAACAAAGGAACACAATCTATATCCATAGCCATTTACCAAGACTCCTATCCTATACCCAAGACTTTCTACCTATTTATCCACAATTATGTATATGTAGCCATGCCTAATTTGCCAAGACTTATAATTTACCTCCATAGCTATGCCTAGTCTACTATGACTCACATTCTATACTTATAGTTATGCCTAGTCTACCCAGACTCTAGCCATGTTTGATTTGCCAAGACTCATATCCTATATCCTAGCAAGACTAAGCCAAACATTCCCATGCAAATAATTTGTTGATGTTACACCCAAATACCTACTTGTTGCTTAGTAGTTGGGGACATCTATCTTGACATTAAAAAAATATAAAATCACATTTTCAGGGGGTATTAGGCCAAATAGACTCCAAAAATGGAATCAAAGGGTTCTAAAACCCTAAGGTAGGCACCGCTAGACCCCATTGGCTGGCCAAAAAATCATTAGCCGGCACAGTACTCACCGATGTTGACACCACCAAAAGCCTCAGCACGCAAGCATACGCCGCCATGTCTGCACCGTCAAAGTGCCCTCCTGGAACCACGACCGAAGAGCCGGCCCACTATTTCATAAGCCTAAAGAATCTTGGTCAGAATATTCTATCGTCAACGTTCAACGACCATTGATGGCATTGCTCGACCGCCGTCGACGCCGAATCGTGTCCACCGGACATGCATGCATCCGCCTCACCCAAAGCATTTGAGTTTCTACCGAAAAAAAGGTGGTTTCCATTATTTTGGTATTTTTGCATTTGATTTTATTTATTTCAAAAATACCCCTGCAACAAGCCCATCCTCAATTATAAATATGCATAATTTTCATTGAATTCCACACACTGGAGCTCTTTGTCAAATTATTAGAATAATTTCTAGAAAGTAGAAGAGTACTTTTCCCATTTTCTCTCCATCTTTTTTTCATTTTTATTATTGTCCACCCTATTGTTTTGTGATTAGAGACTTCTAAGGTCGAGATTGCATCCCCACCATGCTATTGGGTCCATCTGATCATCCATCAAGCGCCATTACGCTACTTGATTGTCGGTTCAATCAAGCAAAGGGTATGATGTTTTATCATTTCTTGCATTCATCTTAGTTCCCATGCATAAGTAGGCTGGAAGAGGTTGATTGAGGGAGCCTGATCTACAGTCTATGATTCCCGATGCACTAATATGGTCTACTCAAGCATAAGATTTGAGTTGATAATATTCTTTTATGCTATTTCTTTTATGCAAATGCATTTATTCATCCACTCCAAGTGAGGTAAAAGGGCAGATTGACCAAGCCTAATCAACAATCCATGACCATACCATATCCCAAGATGACCCCCTCTTTAAGTGAGCTAAAGGAATTGTCAAGGAGGCCCAATCATTGATTCGTGACCGTCCCACACTTTGAAATGGCCCACTCTTTCCTTTTATGCACTTTATGTAAGTTGCATGCATCCTATGCATTCAGTTTAGATGGGACGGAAGAATAGTTAAAGGAAGCTCGATCTATGACTTCCCATGCCCTCAAAAAGCCCACATCTAGACTCTTTACTTTCTTTTCGCAATTTACTTTATGCAATTTGCATTCATCCCATGCATCCATCTAGATGGGCTGTAAGGATAGTTACAGGCAGCTAGATCTACAATTTATGACTTCCTACACCCTCAAAAGGCCCAAATCTATACTGTTTACTTCCTTTCGGAGGCTTCTTATAGTTATAGAGAAAACAAAACAAAACTTAGATAATTGCATAGCCTGCAATAGTTATCACCTGCTAACTTAGATAATTGCATAGCCTGCAATAGTTATCACCTGCTCTTCCCAAGCTTCACGCGGTTATAGAGAGAGCCAAACAAAATTCAGATAATTACACTATTAGCAATGACTCAATTATCAACCGCTTTTCTGAGGCTTATGGTTATAGAGAGAGTGAGTACAGTATTTTTCTCTCTTAATGGTAGAGGCAAGACAACACTTCAAACAACACCACTTGGCTTTCGATCTTTCACAGGAAGATGGTAAGAGAACACACACACGCACACATTTAATGGTTCTTTATCATTTCAATCTTTCTACAGGTTAGCGATAAAGAATCACATTCTTTTTCTTTCTCTATGCATCCATGCATGTGCTTTCCTTTTAATTAAGGGTTTTTTGGTCTTAAGAAAGATGTAATTAAGGGTCATCATGCCAAAGCGATCTAGGATGTAAAAAGACAGACAATCTTCTGTAATACCAAAAAGGTGAACTCGATGTCAAAAGATCACATATCTGGTTTTAGCCCCAACACTAGACCGTCGATTTCACAAAATGATGAAACTAACATAAGACATCCCTCCCTTCGTCTCTGAGGAAAAGTACATGCATGCACATATATGCATGATACTAATGCATCTTTCTATTTTTTTCTTCATTATTTTTAAAGCATCTTTGAGAAGACAAATAGCATGGCACGTACAAGTATTATCTTTGGCTTCTTTTTCATCAAGAATGACCACTAGAGAACTGCAAGGCTAAACACATCAATGATTAAGAAGTCCCTTGCCTTCAACCAAGTAGGATGTAGAACACAAAATGAAGCTAAGATGAAAGCTACCATCAACAAAGATTCACAAATTAGGGACCCAAACCCCTATTTGCAAAAACTCATTGGGGTAAAGTCATTAACATCCATCATTAGAAGAAACAACAAAGAAGACTTTGCAAAAATAGAAGCTACCATCAACAAAGATTCACAAATTAAGGACCCAAACCCCTAGTTCCAAAAACTCATTGAGGTAAAGTCATTAACATCCATCATTAGAAGAAATAACAAAGAAGACTTTGCAAAAATAGAAGCTACCATCAACAAAGCTTCGCGAACCAAAGACTCAAACCCTAGTTTCCAAAAATTCATAGGGTACGGTCATCCATCATCAATATTCCAAGAGCAAATATTGAAGATCTTTATCAATGTACTAGCTGTGAAGATGCAAAACCAAGGGCAAAATCAACCTTACATTGACAATGGTGAGTCAAATTTCCTCTATTCAAAGACTTCACCCAATGTGGAAGATCCAACTCAAAGCTTTTCCTAACTTTAGACAAGCAAAGGAATAAAGTTTCACAAAAAACCTAATGCACAACAAAAAAGATTACACTTACACATTTTTAATGGTTCTTTGTTATTTCAATTTTTCCATAGGTTAATGATAAGGAATCATATTCGATTTCTTTCTTTATATGCACATGCAATACTTTTTTCTTTTAATCAAGGATTTTCTTCCTCTCAAAAAAGATGTAATTAAGAATCATTAAGGTGAAGCAATTTAGAATGTAAAGATATACAACATTCCGAGTTGTCATTGACTACCATGAATAAAATTCTTATTTTATTTCATGTGCTACAATGTGGATTTTATTTTATAAAAAATACCGTTAAATTCATGTTGAGACTAACCCCATAATTGGCTTTATTTTAATCATGAACGAGTAATAACAATTAAGTTTTGATGATAAAAAACACATAAGTGAAAGATAGGATACTAACAAACTTATTTCCAAGTGTTATAGAAGTTAAGTGAAAAACTTAAAGAAAAACACAATGGAACAAAAGAAAGAGTGATATGGAACCTAAACACACCTTTAATCAACTCATACATATCACAAACAAGCAAAAAAGAAGAAAACAAGTAAATGCAGAGTAAAAATAAGGTTTTGCAATATAAAAGATGGTAGAGAGGAGAGCCTTTGCTTCTACAAAGATCTTTGGAATAAATAGGAAACAATTCCAAGATAAAATCCCTCTATAAAGGTATCTATAGAGAAAAGGTTACAATTATAAAGGTTTGCAAAGTTACCCATTAATGATACTTGAGATTGTTAGAACCTTTAAAGGAAGCTATAGAGGGGGCATCCAGATCTATAGAGATTTGGTAAAGTCTCTAGAAGAACATCTCCTCTCCTAGTAGCATACAGAGGATAGACCTTCCCTTTCAGAGGTATGTTTTTAATGCTACAATGGTCACTAGTAACCTCTCTCGACCTATAGAGGTCTTAACTAGTGTCTATAGAGGTTTGAAGATTTTGCTAGCAACTTTTTAATTACTTGAAATGCAAGTCAACTAAAATGATCGTATTATCATTGAGCACTTTACAGCAGCTATAATCCTTCCATGAAGTATAAATAGAGACTCCACTTAGGGGAAAAAGACAAAATAAACATTCGTTAAGCTTAAACTTGTGCATTTGTAAGAGAGAAAGTTCTCTTCCATAAAGTTTCTACTCCCTGCTCATCAACTCTGCTCTAAGCTTAAAAACTCATTAAATTCAACCTCAAAAATCAACTTTGCTCTAAGCTTAAAAGCTCCATCAACTTCAATCTTAAAGGAATTTGAAACTAACTGCTTCATTAAGTAATCTTTTATTATTTGATTTACATTCTATACAACTTAGCATAATTAAGAGACAAATTGTTATACAAGTTTTTTTATTTATTTAGATTTCGCAAGTAGGAAGCTTACAGTATAGAGTTTGAGTTCTGCAAGTAAGAAAACTTGTATTGGTTGTAAAGAATTAGTTGTGGAGCTTATGAAAACCAACTTGTTGTTGGGAAGTGATTGTGATTAGTTGAACCTCAGATAGTAAAGGAGAAATTATCTTATAGAGAGCTGGAGTAAGAACCCAACTTGGATCGAATCATTATAAAAATTATGCATTTTGCTTTGTGGTTTTCTTTCAATCCTTCTTCACCATGTTTGCTTTCATTTGGCTAGAAATTTGTAAAGAGCTTAGTTCACAAAGGACCAATAATTCATCTAGATTGAAACTTTGCAATTGTGTAAAATGAAAGAAAATGAGTAACTTTATTTAGTTGGATATTTCTTTATTTGTCTTACTAATGATAAACTTGCTGGAAAGGTGTTGCAAGCCATATAATTTAGTACACATTATAAAAAAAAATCATTACAACAAAAATTAATTTATGCAACTATTTTTTATTTTGCTGCATATAATAATATATGTAACCATTTATGGTTCGCTACATATAATATTAAATGCAGTGACATTTGACTGTGTATAATATAATATTATATGTAGTGCCAACTTTTGCTACAAATAATATTAAATGTAGCGCCTTTTTTGGCTACATATATATTAATATTATCTAAATTAAGAAAAAATTATGCATATAATATTAAATTTACTTACATGCTACAAACATTTAAGTTGTGATTTTATTTAATTATATGATCTTAGGAAAGAGAACCCATATATATTTTTAGTATTAATCTAATTCAAATTAATTAAAAATTTAATAATTTATTTATGAGAAGGATTGTTGAAATCATCTATATAAAATACATGGTGTGATATACAACATAAAAAAAGTAAAAATCAAAACTTTACTTTAAATATATCAATTAAATACTTTTATATGGTTGTGTATGTATTTTTTATTTATTTGATAATAAAATATATATTTTGAGAATTAGATCATATATAATACAAAATGTTCACCATATGTAGCTACTCAATGCAACTATTTTTTATTTTGTAATATATAACATTAAATGCAGTCAATGTTTGTTGCATGTAATAATATATGCACCCATATAATATTATATGCAACCAAATGTTGTTGCATTTAGTATTATATGTTGCAATTTATGATTTACTACATATAATTTTCAATGTAGTGACATTTGACTGTGTGTAATATTGTGCACAGTCAAATATTATTCGCAGCCAAATGTTAGTGCATTTATTATTATATGTTGTAAAAAGGGTGCTAGATTTAATATTATTTGTAGCAAATTTAGTCTACATATAATATTAAATGCAACAACATTTGGCTGCATATAATATTATATGTAGCAAAATTAAATATTATTTTTGCCAAAAATAATATTATAAACAAAAATGAATACTTTGTTATGCATTTTAGCGTCAATAAGTAAATTACGCTCCTAAACTGCCATGCTTCACCTTAGGGCTTATGCGTTTTATCATTACCATGCATTTTTCCTATTTTTAAGGGAAATATTCTGCCAAAATTTTTGGCAAAGTCTGCCATAACATATGAGAATTTACACCTGTACATTTATTAATCATATAAAATTATTAAAATTCAAATTTCATTAACAAAAAATCAATAGAAGCCACAAAACTTGCCCATTAGTACCCACAGTTGTGGGCCCAAGATTAAAACCAAATCATGATAGCAATACACCTCATTGGGATCATATCACCCACACACAATATCCTAACTAAATTACTATAACATGCCTATACATCTTATTTTATACATTATTTGGAATCTTTTTAGCTACAATGATATAATACATAATGAAATTACTATTATATAAGAATGTTATGGGATTCCAATCCCAAGATGCTATCATACTATCAAATATCTTCTACTTTTGCTTGAAAGTCCCAATCCACAGTTAAGATTCTTTACCTATCTTGTCAATTAAAAACATAGAATAAGAACGCGTAAGTCTGCGCAACTTAGTAAGTAGGTACATTAGTAAATAATAATCAATTTTAAAATAGTAACTTTCATCCCAACCGTGCATATAACCATTCCGTCATGGTACCTGAGAACCATAACTAAGAATACACTAGATTCACATCTCATTCTAAGATGTTAAACACAACATACGTAAGTTCATGATAATGTAATCATACCTTGAGGCTCAAGTCCTCATTTTCCTATTCAACTCTCTACACCATTTGAGCGTATACAATCAGAATCAAAATAATAAGAGCGCCCTCTAAGCACCTCACATCACATCATTTCTATCATACGCCTATATCATATACCATTTATGGAATGCTTCTCATTCCAACAATATGCTCATTTATTCAAAACAATTCATGTTGACACAGTCATGGGATATCTTTTACCCTATGAGTTCCATATATCACACTATAGGAAGAAAGACTTGGGATACTTCTTATCCCCACCAATCCACATAATGAACACATGGCAATATAAGGCATCCTATCCAACACAAACTTGGGATATTCTCTATCCCTCTCAATTAGAAATCCATACACAAAAATAATAGTCATTATGTACAAGATATGAAATGCTTTCTATTATCAACAATCATATGTTCATATCATAAAAGAAATACCACTCATTTCAATCTAAGAGATATTCACTATCCTCACATTTATGTACTCATTAAGTTCAATAAACATTAGTCTTTAACAATATCCTCATCCATGCATACATGCCTGGATAAAATCAACGGGATAATTATTATCCCTATACATTCATACATACAAAACAGGGGGTGCTTACTTACCTTATGATTCACCAAATTCCATAACTTTTCGAGTTCCCTAGCTTTTCCTCCATTCTTTGATGGTCCTATACATATAACGATTTTCATTCACTTACAATCACGATTATATCAATTCAATGAATTACATTAACCATACTCTTTAATCATTGTACTCGTATATTCAATATACTATGTTAACACCTTTTTCATAACCAATCTTAGCTTATAACAATATCACTTCCATCATGGAAGGATATCATCAAACATATACTAAACAGTAATTACATTAGGGTTTCTCACTAACATATCATAAGGAACTTCTTTCCTTACAACATTTATCTTATATATAACCTGATTAATACTTAAACAGTTTAAAAATAACTCAATTAAGCTTTGAATCCAGCCAATTCATGGCTCACATAACTCTTACACAAAAATTCTTTATAGCCCCTAGTTAGGGCATAGTCCAAATTCAAATAATTTAGATTTCACATGACCAAATCTTCCCAAAAGTTTCAAAATAAAGCAATTACATAATTAATCATTTTTTTATGGTAATTACACTTAAGTATGAATTTTTCCCAATTTTTACTGTTCATAATAATCTTGAAGAGTATGAAAACTCAAAGTTGGTTGGGGAAAAGATAACTTAACAAATCCGGAATCCTCTAATTAAGGGGTTAGTCACTTTCCCCCATGAGTTTCACATCAAATCTATCATTTTCCCTCAAAGTCACTATCTATTTCCCTCAAAGTCACTGTCTACATAATCCTAATTCATTCTAAATCAGGAATTTGAATAGAGAAAAATGACTTACCATGCAATATAGGTGCGGCTTCCTCCTAGGGCCAAGAGTCCAAGCTCTAAGCTCTGAATATCTCTCAAAAATTATAGAAAATGGGATTTTCTTCTAGTTTTCACCGTTAAGACTCCCGAAAAGTTGAGTTTAAAGCAAACATCAAGTGATTATTTACCCAAACAAGGAGTTTTTTGAGCTAAAATGACATGAATTTGGGCTAAATGAGACCAGGGCTGAAAGTTTGGGGCGTAGGAGAAGAAACAAAATGGGACAAAGTGAAAATGGACAAAAACGGGGTTAAAAAATCAGATGAATAAGACCACTGATCCGATGTCGTGGCATCAAATTCCACACCATGACATCAAATTCGTTGGACACTACCACCTCCTCATTTTGATCTGGTGTCTCGGCAGTGCCAGATTTGGTGCTTCCTGTTTGTGCTGATTTGTCACCCTATATACATCCTTTTCTTTCTCTCATGCCTCATATCTTTTTTGGCTTTAATGTTTCCACATTTTAATGGCATCAAACACATAAATTCATGCCATGTAACCACTGACATATGCATAGAACTTATACAATTTGTTGAAATCATAGGAAACACATATATACTTAAATCCTTTCATTATAAAATCATATGTTTCCACTTCAATTCTTTCATTCATCGCTTATAAGCAAGCAAGAAAAAATTACACCTGATTTTCAACAACTTGGGTGTTACATAAACATTTCTTATAAATTAATTATATAATTATATATAATTAGAAAAGAAAAACCCACATATATTTTTAGTATTTTTATCTAATTCAAATTAATTAAATTTTATTATTTATTTATTTATTTCTTATGAAAATAATCTATATAAAATATGCATGGATGTTCCATACAACATAAAAAATATAAAGTCTCAAATTTACACACCGGGGTTGGTAGTCGATACAGTAGGCGGATAAGGTATTCTCCTATGGTGTTTCAGAGGGGTTGAAGTCAACTTTAGATCCTCTAAAGCAATGTGGTAGGAGATACTCATGGCACCTCCAATATCGGCTGTGCTCACAGGCAGTTGTAGTATCAGCTACGGATGTTTAGGGGGTTTACACAAGTGTTTAAGCACTATTTCTCTTGTATATATTGATCCGAGACATTGTAATATGATAAACCATATTTAATGCTGTGAGGATTAGTATAACTTCAAGTTTATTTTAAGTATAGGTCCATAATTTATAAGCTTTCTAAATTTATTTCAAGTAGGCAGCTTGTGTAATATGCTTGCACATATTGTGCTTCTATAATGTAATTAGGAACCAAGGATATCTGCTTACATTTCAATTCATCATAATCTTAGCATAAAGCTTCATTAGCTTAAATAATTTTTAAGACAAGTATTATTGACATTAAAATCATGGACCTAGATCTAACATTTGGCATATAAATTATAGTGAAAGAGAAGGAATAAATTATAAAATATAATTTTTAAGACTTTATTTTTTTAATTACATATTAAATGATATAATTAGTAAAAGTATGGTTTCACTACATATACTACAAATATTTGCTACATATACTCTTATATATAAGAAAATGAATTTTATTAAAAAATAAATTAAATAATATATAGGTGATGGTGAAAGAGAACGAATAAAGTTGAGAAAGATAATTATTAAAAAATTTATATTATAAAAAATAAATTATATATTAAATAGTTTAACTTGTGGAAGTAGAATGTATGTAGCAAAAATCTGCTTTCGCTACATGAATTCTAATATACTTATGTAGCATACATTATGGTTGCATTAATATCATATACAGCCATAAGTTATGCTGAATATAATATTTAATGCACTTATAAGGGCACTACATATGGTTATATGCAATATACATTATAGTTGCATTTACTATTTAATATAGCCATAAGGTGCAATGCATATAATATTCAATGTAGCCATAAGGGGTGTTGCATATAATATTTATATGCAACATACATTATGGCTGCATTAAATAAAAAAGCGGGATGTAAAAAATTCAAAAGGGTGAATAATAAATCATTGACTCACTTAGTTTTTAAAAAATAAAAAAGGAAATCGAAAGGGATGTGTCGCGCACTCAATTCTAGAAAAACAGAGAGGGGGAGATCGAAAGGGATGTGTCACGGGAGAGAAAGGTCAGCGTTAATGCTGTCATCGTTGAGGTGATGGGTGTTGTTGCCGATTGCAAACAAGGAAGTTGGTCCCTTTCCAACACACCAACCTTCTATTACTAACGGAGGTGAGAGAGAAGAGTGAAGAAATAGAAGAAAACAGAGAAAAGGAGAGAAACATAGAGAGAAGGAGAGAGGAAAATCGAGATTGGGGTGAGTGGTGTTGAAGAAAAGATCGGAGAGAGTTCATTTGCCAACCAAAGCTGCACTCTAATCAACTGGAGGTGGGAAAGAATGAGAATACATGATGGAGAACCCACCTAAACGCTAGGTAACACTTTCATCCCACCAATTCTTCATTTTTGAAGGTTTCAAGAAATTTAAGAAGAGGCTTTTGGGGAAAATGTAAGCTTAAGGCTAGAAAAGGAAGCTAATGTCTAGATTACATGAGTTGAAGATGGTATTGTGAATTCTTTATAATAAGATGCAATTATTTAAGAATGAACTCGTACGATGTTAATATGATTATTAAAGTAGACATTTGTTTGCTAGCCATATTTACAGTGATTTTTTTGTCAATGTTTATTGAGAGATTCTAGGGTTAGCCTTAGTGAATTGCTACCAATTCTCTAATGAGCAACTAGTAATTGCCACTCATGCTACTAGGCTAAGACTTGAATGACTGCCAAAACTAGAAAGGTGTCATTAAGGGTATGTCCCTCTCCTTTGGCAGGTAGTACGCATAGGTAGCATGGACTCGACAACTGGTTCTTCTTCTAATTTTTACAAGATTTGAAGTGTGCTTCAGATCCTCTAATGAAATGTGGCAGGCAATACATCATGACGCCTCTGGCTTCGACTACGCTTGCAAGTGATACCCATAGGACACTACGATATTGCCTGTGAATGTCCAAGGACTTCACTTCTTTCTAGAATACCGCAGGTAGTTTCCATGGGCGGCTACAATGCGGCTACAGGGTAGGCGATAAGCATGGGTGATTGCGCCTTGTGGTTGTAATCCTACACTTGAAGTTTCTACACTTTGATATAGACCTTTCATTCTTATTTTTTAATTTCATGCTTTGATATATGACTCCTATTTCTTAATCTTATGAACAAGATTATTTAATAATGAGAAAGATCAAGATATTTGAGCATATGGATGAAGATGTATGCTTGTAACTCGAATGGGTCATGATTATAAATTTCTTTATATTTTTACGAGAGGCTTCGACTTGTGAGTGACCCTCATTTTTTATGGTTCAATCTGTTACTCATCCAAAATTGTTTACTATGTTCACCTAATTAGTGGGCATCTTATTATCATTTGATATGTAATTGTGGGCTTGCACTTTATATACTATTACCTATCTATGATTTGTGGTGTTTAACTAAATATTCATGTAAGAATGGGTATTATAATTGTAATTACCAAATGTGGTATAAAATCACTCAACTATGTCAAATGTAATGGAATTGATTGTTGCATTTTTCACAAATGCTGCTAAATTTTTGTTGCCTTTGTAATTTGTAAATAATGCATCTAAGTATATGTAGTAATGTCATGGCTGCATATGTTTAACTGTAGCAAAATTTTTGTTTGAATTTAGGTGCATATTTATGTTCAATGAATCTTTGGTTGCATTCAATATTATTCTTCACACATAATCGTATTATATGTAGCCAAATAATTTGCAACATTTAAATTAAATGCAGAGAAATATTGGTTGCAAATATATGCAGCTAATGAAATGGTTGCCTTCGCTACTTACAGATTGTTGCAAAAAAATATTAAACACAGCAAATTTAAAAAATGACTGCATTTAGGTCAATTACGTCAAGGCTTATGTAGCCAACGTGCGGTGATTTTTTTTGTTGCATTTGGTTTCATATAGCCGAATTTCGACTATATGTAGCCAAAATTGGTTTTGCATAAAGTGATTTCCCTTGTAATGATTTTAGCACATCTATAGAGAGAGAAGCAAAATAATCCTCTTTACAAGTTGATATTTCAAATATAAAATTTAATAAAAAAAATTTATCATTGAAAATTTTTCTGTTATTTATCATCAAATTCAAAATTTTCTCTCATATTTTAAGGTTGTATTTATTGCCAACTAAAAGAAGGATAGAAAAACCCTTCTTAGTGAAAGGAAATTATATTTTTTTTTTTGTAAAAGTTTTTGTTTTCTTCGTTATATACTATAATATGATATTTAACAACCCACGATTACTCTTATCTTTTCAATATCATTATGTATCTTTTTTAAAATATATATATATATATCATCTTTTTTTTATTTTTCTTCCCTTTTACATTTTTTATCTCACTCAAAATACATCTTAATAACATTGCCTATATATTTACTAAAATCTTTGTCATAAGATTAAAATAGACCATACTTATTAACAAATTAGGTTTGATGGAGTCGACCCGTCCAATCCATTTTAACCCAAACTCTAAATCTTTCCTTTTGCAAAACAAACGTAGCAGCATGCCCTTTCTCAATTGCACGGCACTGCAACACGAGTTGCATGCGTGCTGGGGCCTTGTGGATTCCGGAGCTGAAGGCATGAAGCTCCAAAATCCCTGAATTTTCAACTTATCCAATGATGTATCTGATTCTGGACTGCGTGGCGCCTGAATTAATTAATGACATCACTTTGAACGAAATTATCTGAAAAATAAATAAGCCAGCACTTGGAAAATCAAAATTCTCTAACCAAATACCCTCCTCGGCCCCAAGCGCTTCTAGTCTCGTTTGTGAAGTATAATCAATGAACATTTGTTTCGAGAAGCTAGCTTACCAAATGCACGTGCAGGTAGCAGGTCACAGGGGCAGACGATCTCTCTCTCAATCCCAACTGTGCTTAGTTTGAAACGGCCAGCGAAACGACTCCCTCGCGCATGTATGACAGGTGTCTCTTTCAGTAGCCTCCCTCGTCCCCTATAAAGAGAGAGAGAGCCCGTGGCCTGATGAGTGTGCGGAGTGAAATCGAAATCGAAATCGAAATCGAAATCAAAATCGTAGATAGAAGAAGATGGCGACTGCGAAGATGATTCAAATGAAGAGCCTGCTGGCACTCTTGCTGGCTGTGCTATTGTCGGTGCCGCGTGCAAAGGCAAGAAACGTAGTAGAGCTTCCTTTTGAAGCTTTCGAAGAGGAAGCAACTGGGAGAGGAGAGAAATTCTTGCTGAAGAATTCAAAGCTGGTGGTGAAGTCGGAAGGAGGAGAAGTAAGGGTGATGAGAGGATACTATGAGCCGTCGATGAGGCAAGCAGCGGGACCTATGCACATCGGCTTTGTGACTATGGAGCCCAACACCCTCTTCATTCCTCAGTACATGGATGCCAATTTGATTTTCTTCGTTCAACTGGGTACGTAGACTGTTGCACTCTTTGTTTGTCTTCTTTATATATTTCAAAATCGGTTATTGCCGGGTATAGTTTTCACGGTTTTTAGTGACACCCACTACTTCGGATTAAGCCATTGGTTTACATGTTCCAATCTGAAGCATGATCTTGATTCTCCTTGCAGTTTCTTGTGATTAAGCATAAGGAATTTCATATCGGTTGCTCATATTGTTGGGGAATTCAGCTATAAAATTCGATTATGGGATGAGGAGTTCTTCACTTGAAAGCTAGATGAATCTTCTAAAAGGTCTACTACAGAAAAGGGAGGTCATTGGATAATGCGCAGTAGTCTTGGAATTTAGCTCCTATGAGCCCAATTCAGCCTCGCGAATGCTTAATTCTATTAATCCACCCAGACCTTGGCTATCATGGAAAAAGTATTACCCATTTTTCTTTACACAAGTCCCAATGGTTTTTCTTGATTGAAAAGAGAATTATTGTTTGGTCCTTTTTATGAAAGAATCAACATTCAGAACTGTCTGAGTCCGCTGGTTGAATTCTCGATTTGTGAGGGGAATTTGGTAAATTTTTCTTGATGCTCTATACATTTTTCCTATTCCACGTAGCAACTGAACTTTTGCGCGGCATCTAGTCTATCCATCAAGCTAAGATTGCAAGACTAGTCTATCATTCACACTAAGATTGCAAGGCATACGCCAGTTAGCCTATTATAGAATTCCTGCTAATCACTGCGGCATGCTTAAATCATTGTTGAGTTCTCGCCTGGTGATTCTGATTGTGAAGGCCTCCCATTGTAGGATGCATGGAAGAAGAAGAGGATTAGATTACTGATACAAGTGTACGTATTTGCGTTATCGCTTTTGTATCAGGTGGAAATGACTGTTAGATGAAAATACAAATTATTAAAATTCCGACTGTAGCGTTACAGAATTTTTCAAGGATTGTTTTGAAAAGGGAAAGAGAAGAAGAAAAAGAAAGGGGGGAACTGCTTACTCTTTTTAATCATAAAGAATAATCTTTTTAATCATAAAGAATAAATGGTATAATGTTGGAGCAGTGGTAATTGGTAACGGATTAATCGTAGTGTTGTAGTTGTGCCTTTATTCATTTTAGATCATGAGTTGCCCCTTTAGAAATTCGGGTAAATTATTTATGGATAATTTGCAATATCTGTACAGGAGAAATGAAGATTGGGTGGATCTACAAAGACGAGCTGGTGGAGAAGACCTTGAGTATTGGTGACATATATAGAATTCCTGCTGGTTCAGCATTCTACATTGTGAACACAGGCAAAGGGCAGCAACTCCGCTTAATCTGCAGCATTGACACATCAGAGAGTCTTGGAAGTGACGTTTTCCAGGTGGTATTAGCTATTGGAAACTCTCCCAAACTAGTTATTACGACCTTCCCACTTTGATACTTTGATTAAGATGACTGGTAATCTTGAATTCCTTTTTCCACAGTCTTTCCACATCGCCGGGGGAACCTACCCAACTTCAGTGCTCGCCGGATTCGGTTCAAGGACCCTGTCAACTGCCTTCAATGTAAATAGCAATAATTTCAATTTTCAAAACATTAGCTATTCTGCTTTGCTTACGGTCAGTTTAAGGTGATTGTTATCTCAGATTACTATCGACGAGTTGAGGCCAATAATGGAGCGGCAGACGGAAGGGCCAATTATTTTCATGAGGGGTTCAGAACAGCAGATTGGAAGGAAGCTTTTCATGCAACTAAAACAACAGCAGGCTATAAAAGAGCGCAAGTATTGGACAGAGGATGAAGACGAAGAAGACAGCGAGACAGAAGAGGAAACTACAACATGGACTTGGCGGAAACTCTTGGATTTTGTCCTGGGGAAGGAGAACAAAAGGAAGGGTGCAGTTCAATCCCCTGATTCTTATAACCTATACAACAGGAAGCCAGATTTCAGGAACGACTACGGATGGAGCCTCGCCCTCGACGAGAATGACTATGCTCCTTTGAAACATTCTGGCATCGGCGTATACCTCGTCAATTTGACAGCGGTAAATTCTCTCTATTCCTCTGTTAAGGATTCTTAGGCAAGCTGAACCTCCAAGCACGTGGACTACCCATTACCTTAGTTGGTTTTTCCCATTTGTTGAATTGATTTGCAGGGATCGATGATGGCGCCGCATGTGAATCCAACAGCGACAGAATATGGTGTCGTGCTGAGAGGATCGGGGACAATCCAAGTGGTGTACCCCAACGGAACATCAGCGATGAACGCAGAAGTGACGGAAGGATCTGTGTTCTGGGTGCCAAGATACTTCCCCTTCTGCCAAATAGCGTCCCGAAGTGGACCGCTAGAGTTCTTTGGATTCACGACGTCTGCACGAAGGAATCGACCTCAGTTCCTTGCGGGAGCCAGCTCCGTCCTCCGTGCTATGAGCAGGCCAGAGATGGCAGCAGGGTTCGGGGTAAGCGAGGAGAGGTACGAGGGATTCGCAGGGGCGCAAAAAGAGTCAATCGTCCTCCCTGCACGCCATCCTGCTGAACATCTTCCTCCAATGGAAGAATGGTCAGCTGGAAATTTGGCCAACGGAGTAGAGGTTAATTAAACTAGTTTTGAATTTGTATTTTGGGGTGTTGAGTGTTGGGAGCGGGCGTTGTTTCCTAATGCTCTTCTGTCAATCTTATATCCAACTTTGGAGCTGTGAATAAGAAGGAGAACTTGGGTTTTTAGCAGCTTTTTAAGTCTGTTTGAACAGTTGCCATTGGCAGAGTGCTGGCGGGCTCCTAATGGATTTGAGTGCGCTAGTGTCACCGGGCGAAGCCTTTCACCAAAGATAGTGATAGTGGCACCTACCCAGACAATATGTAGGCAATAATACGGAACAATAAAATGGTCGATTGGTCCTAGCTACGCCTTCTAACTTGCCTTCTACGCATAACCTAAGAATAATATCTCCATGGTTGTTCTGACACCACTGTGTTTCGGGGTTGTTGTGGCCTTCTTCAGTGCTTCATACAGGCTAAGAACCTCCCACCTTTTCTGCTCACTCTGCATGCAGGTGATGTGAAATTAGGGGTGCAAATCCGGGCGGGTCGACTTGAACCTGAGTGTCACGAGTGACCCGGGCCTGTGTAGTACTGGTTATGGACAGCATGCTTGATTGACAAGGTTCAGTTTGGTGACCTGAAATATTAAATAGGGTCGAGTAAGATCAGTTGGTTAAAAGACCTACTCAGCCCAACCTTAATACAATAATAAATATTAAAAAAATAAAATATATCTCAAAATACTCTAACCCTATCTTTTTGTTCATTGTAGCCTTATGATCCAACTTTACTACTTTTATTTTCTGTTATTTTTTATTTCATATTTATTTCACCAAGTTATGTCACTCATTTAGATGAGATAAATTGAAACAAAATGTCAAAGTATTAGAGACCATAATCCACTGTAACGCCCTTGTCCAACTTATTTAAGAACTCTTATTTAATGTCTCAGTGGTTGGACCAGTTATTAGTGTACTATTATTCAATCATTAGTTTCAACGTATTTTAACTATAAAATATAATGTAAAAGAATACACTTCCACTATTTCAATCATGAATTAGACATTGGCTCTCTATCAATGTGATGAAAATTCAAATTAAAAGATATAACTTAGGGTAAATTAAAAATTTATATTTTTAAATCTAGATTCATTATTTAAATTTCTATATTTATGATTTCGCTAAATCTATGTTTGTATTAATTCTAATATTTTTTAAAAATATTACTTAAAATTTGAATTATAGAGGGCATTTAGGGTAATTTTTAAACTTTTTTCTAGTCATAATTCAGTCATACTTATCATGAAAATCTTGTGACAAGTGAAATCATACAACCTAAGTGATTTTCCAGTTGCACTAGCAACTCATTTGACCTATATATACATGACTTTCATATGTTGACCATCTATTCATGATTAGCTGGTCGGATTATATGGACTGTGACATTCAACTTCTTCTGTAAGGTTAGAATAATTTGAATCTTTCGTCAAATTGACCCGAATTGTTGACCCAAATTATTAACCAAACTTAATCCAAAATCAACCTGCATTATAAAAGATATGATTAGAGTTAGGATAAGACCAACCTGACTTATCATATATATCATATATGTAGGTTTGAATAGAAGTTTTTATAAATAGTACTAGGATTAGGATAATTAGAGCAACCTAATGAGCTTGTGACTACCTTTTAGAGGCTCTCCTTTCTTAGGCTTACGTCAACTTCCGTCACGGAGCTTTGTTTTAGCAGTTGCGGTGTAACCGACGCCAGACCATAGGAAGTGGGTTGCCCGTAACTCCATTGCCGAGTCACCATGTCACCAGATGTAAAGCGGGTCACACGCTGGAGCGCTTTATATTTAAATCATCACACCCATATCTATAAATTTTAAAAACATAATAAACTCCATTCCTATTAAATATCACCCAAATCATACATTCAGCTACGTATGAATAAAAAATTGTGAAGAACGGTGTTTACCGTTAAAATTATTTTATAATTTTTGATAATTTATATCATGTTATATTTATAATCTAAATTATTAAATATATATTTCCTGATTAGATAATTAAATAATAATTTTTCTTGATTAAATAAATGAATAATAATTTTTTAAGTACTAAAGTGGGTATCATGAATTTTAAAATACATATTTTAATTTATATTATTTTTCTTTACCATACCCACCTGAATGTTTTAATATAAATGAACTATATTATATACTATTTATCATAAATGGATGTTTTAACATAATTTCTTTTTGTACGTTTCAAATATTCACACTTTTTATGTTACTCTCTAACCGAGGCGAAAAACAATCGCTTCCTCCATCAAAACATGATAAAAAAAAGAGCTAGAAAAGGTAAAGTTCACATTACAAGTTGTCGCCATATTATATAGTTACAACTGAGGGCATCGAAGTAAATTTATATTAAGAGAATTATCTAAAAATTTAGTGAGTATATTTGCTTAGTAATTACTTTTCATGCTTGTAAAGCCTAAATAGAAAATTAGATCAATCTACTTGAAAGATCCATGTATATAATATATATCTGTGATAAAAAGTTACTTTAATAAAATATATTATTATTTTTTAAGAGAAAAAATAAATAATTAGCCATTATTTATAATTATAAATTAATTTTCTTTCACTTTTTTCCCTTCAATTGCCAATTTTCGTATGGTATTGTGATATTTCTTTAAATCTATTTAAAAATATTTATTTTACATTTTTTAATATTCAAATGCAAAATATTTAAAAAATATATAATCTTTATTAGGCTTTATCTAAGTTTTGTGAGTTTAATGAATTTTGATGGAATTTAATAAACTTTAATAAAATTTGAATGAATCTAATTTATTAGACTTTTCTTTATAAGTGGGCTTGAAAAATTTTATTTTTTTAAAAAAGATATACTACATTTTTATTTGATTGGGCATTTTTTAATATTTATAAAAAACTATGTAAAGCTATTCATGCATAAATTTAATATCATCCAAGTAACAAAAATCATTTTTCATGAATTTTAATGCAATTGAATGATATTTGATGAGCTTTAATTGACTTTAATAACATCTAGTGACATTTAATGGTCTTTAATAGGCTTTAATGGTTTCGAATGATAAGTTATCTAGTGTTAGGCTTTCTTTCTAAATGGACTTACATATTTCTTAAATAATGTTATAAATTTTGAGGAAATTAATTAGGAAGTACTCTACGTAAAAGTATTTTTTAATATTTTTGTTGTGAACTAGTAATGTAAATTATATTTAAAAAATTTAATATAATTTAAAGTTCTTTAATACATTTTTATATATTTTGATGGTCTTTAATAAACTTTTATGGGCTTAGATATTTCTGATAGT
>JAYJMB010080662.1:46023-66879 GCA_036873735.1 Pouteria campechiana
TTAAAGTTCTTTAATACATTTTTATATATTTTGATGGTCTTTAATAAACTTTTATGGGCTTAGATATTTCTGATAGTGGGCTTTATTGCATTAGATTTTTCATAAAATTGGGCTTTAATTATGTTACTTTAATAAAATATAAAATTTAACGAACATGAATATTGTTGGAAAGTGAGCACTAGTATACTAGGCTTCCCTTCATATTAGGCTTTAATATTTTTAAATAAATAGTGACACAAATATTGAATACATTTGGAATGAAACATTATTCTTCCCTATTAAATTCATTTAGCATTAATTGTATGCATTTTTATTTTATATTTTTTGACATTAATAATATTATTTCCTATTTAATCTAATTTAAAAAGTTTAAACAATATTTAATGGGATCTAATTAACTTTAATGTAATTTAATAGATTTCGTAGTTCATAGGCCTCATAAGCAAGGGGGCTTTGATTTTTATAAAAAACTTTTAAAAACTTTAGTAAACTTTAATAAAGTTTTTGTATATTTATACCTTAAGTATTGCCATTATGTATTTTTTGACCCATAAATTTTAATTTTGCATACAATGGCTTCACGTTTGATATAAATTATAAAATGCAACCTTCTATAAGAAAATGACCTAATTTCATTTAAGAATCAAGTCAAATGACAAAAATACCCTTTTGTTTCCTTAGTCATAGTGCATATTTTATTCAAAATGACAATTCGCTTTAAGACAATCTTGTTTATATAAAAGAAATATTTTCAAAAGTAAGGATACTTAATTAAAAGATTTTAATAGATTTATATTCATTTTAAAAAAAATTATTTAAATTATATATATTATATAATTTTTTATTATATAATATTTATGTTTTAGATAAAAAGATGAAATAAAAATGATATTTGGTTTGGATTTAAAGAAAAAAATAAAATGATTAAAAAACCCTAAACATTTTATAATCATATGCAATGGCATTTATGTCATTTGACTTAATTATTAAACAGCATTAGGCTATTTTACAACTAAAGGTAACTTGTGCTCAATTTATGTCAAACCTAAAGTAATTGTATACAATATTAAAACTTATGAGTTAAAAGGTACAAATTTGCTACACTGGAAAGATGAATATGCAAAAAAAACCCTTAATGGACTTTAATTTAACATGGCTTAGTGGGTTTTTTATATTTTTTTTAAAATATAAAAAAGTTTTAAGATAAATAAAATTTATAATATAAACGATCATTTGAATGGTCAAAATAGACCATTAGAATGATCTAGCAGTCAGCATGTACATCCTTTTAAGATTGCATATGACTATTTGAATGATCTATTGGGACCATCCAAAATGGTTTAATCGGTAGTTGTGACAAGCAAAATTATGATTCATCTGCCTCAATGGTAGAAGCACTGGTAAGATGAGATTCAAGAGTAGGAGCTCTAGTATTATGATGGGGAACGGCTTCAATTTTCAATTCGATGGACGACAGATAGCAAATCTAAAATGGTAGTGGCTTGTTTTGTTGAAGAGGCCTTTCAGTAGTGCACTAGAAGATTTGATGGGTTTGCTAATTCTGGCAATGGGTTTCACCAATTTGCTAGTAGAAGAGAATTTTGCCTGAGTATATGTCAATGTTGATGCATTTCATTGATGTCAATAGATTTTGCCAATGTAGATAGGTTTTCCTAGTGCTAGAAAATCTAATTGGAGATGCCATGCACAAGAGCTAGAAGAGGGACTTTGTCTCTCTTGTGCACACCAACTTGTCAATGGATCTCAGCTTTCATAGCTCAAGATAAAGCTGGAGACGAGAGCTGAAAGGGAACATACTATACAAATGAGTTTTGTCGGTTTTGCAAACTCTGATTGAAGGTACCGAGCATTGGGGGTTGGAAGAAGAAATCTATCTTTGCCTCTCTAATAGTCTCTAAGCTGATCTTAGCTTCAGTAATCAGAAACGGAGTTGAAAACAAAAGGAGGAAAGGGAAACTGCACGGAGATTTAATCACACCCAATATACTTATGTTTCCCATTAACCTCTTCATACCATCTCAACGGCACATCTTAGAAAGATTATCTTAGTCATGTAGCTGCAAGGTTTTCTTCATGGTTTTGAATCGGCAAGGATGGATTTTCAAGAGTGTTAGGGAAGGAGATGATGAATAGGAGAGAAAGACGCACCTCTTGCCTTTACCAATCGCAAGGTTTAGAATGCCAAATTTGTTAAATACTAGGATATTAGTTATACAAATCTTCATAATTATTCTTTCTTAATTTGAGGTGATTATAGTTTGATTTTAGGTAAGTGTGTTGTTATAATTGACATATATGATTGCATAGATATGTAGCTTGATTGTAGGGTGTTAAGTAATGTATATCCTCTAGCAGTGTGCATGTGCTCGGTTTCAGCCCAAACTCAACCTGAATTTGGCTAGGGTTAGGGTGTAAATTTTTTTTACAAATTCAAACTGGGTAGAGCCTGACCCGACCACCCATACCCGATTGACTGATGGGTTTGGTTCGGATCCAAGGTTCAATTACCAGGACTGAACTCGAACCCGATCATTGTTACAAAAATGCCGAATCAACCATTTGCCTAAGGCCCTTATTTTGTCCCCTTTTCCCATTTCTCTCCCGCTCCCATTTCCCCTTGGAACTTTTAGTTCTTTCATGAATGAAATATCTTAATCCCACATTTGTCATTTATAAATTATGTCATAAGTTACAATTACAAGTTGTTGACGCAATCATGTGTCCTTTGATATTCAACATCCAACAGATTTAGTATATAACCTTTTGTATATTGCTTTAATAGGTATCAAATTTACTATGAGCTCGATTTAACATAACAAGCATGATGATATCAGATTGAAGCATCAGAAGGTACTATTTTTATTTACTATTTTATGTGTGGGTATATATTAAAAACTGAACTCAAAGGGTTAGGGTAAGGGCTAGACAAAGGTTTTAAAATTAGAATAGAAGTTTGGGTTGGACACATATTTTACACATAGGGTTAGGATTGGGTAACCTCAAACTCAAACTGAACCCGGCCCATGCACACCCTATTATCCTCTATATATACTTTGTATATGAATGAATAAAGCTATAAATAAAAAAATATATTCATCAACTCTGGTTTTGAAGATGGTATCAAAGCTAGGTTCTTTTTTTGAATCACTGCCAAAGTGACTTCCATTCCATTACCAAATTAAATCATAAACCCATAAAATATTCAACTCAAAATCTCCATTACCCATCATGAACCCAAATTATCTCACACATCCACGAAATAAATAAATAAATCAAAACCCACAAATCCATAGCCACTCAAAGTCCAGCCACCACCACTCACCATCCAACCACAAATACACATCATCATCAATTGTCACTGGTCACCATCACTCACTCGTGTCGTCGCTCACTGATCTCTTGCTTCTATGCACTGCTCCCTCCTGTAGCCCCTCTCCGATTTCTCGCTAGGTCAATTGTCGCTCCCTCGCCAATTGCTTGCTGGGTCTTCATCGCTCGTAGGGTTGCTAATCACCGCAAGCTGGTTCTCTCACTGATCGCCACTAGGTCCCCACTTGCTAGCCATGATTTACTTCTGGTTGTGGCTTGAGAGTTGTAGTTTGCCCTCAGATTCAATATCACGTGTTATCATAGCAACAAGTGAGTTAGTGTAAAAATAAATAAATAAAATATAGAACAGGATGAATGAAAAAAATATTGAATCATCAGGGACAAAATCAGTCCCCGTAATTGTCCAATTAGAGAGTGTTTTTCATGCAGGGATTACCCTGATAGAATCAAATTATGATATTTGGTCATAGTTAATAGAGTTGTGTATCGCAATGAGAAAAGCTTTCCTACATGCGCGGTAAGAAAAAACTACTCGCACAGTTAGAAGATGGAAATGAAATATGCTGAAAATCAGAAGGTGAAGGGATGGCTGTTAATATCCATAAGTCCAGAAATTATGAAGCGTTATTTATGCTTCCCCACTGCTTAAGAAATCTAGAATGCTTTATCAAAGGTGTTCTATGATGGAAGTGATGAATTGTAAGTTTTCACCTTAAATCAAACAGCCTTCATTGCTAAACAAAATGGTAGGTCTCTCTCTAAATACTATGGAGAGTTGACTAAATTTTTTTATGAATTTTGATCACCATGATAAAGTGGTCATAAAAGATCCAGATGATGTTGCAACATATCAAAAATCCATCGGATGCACGTATTTCTTATTGGATTGGATGGTGATTTTGAACAAGTTCATGGAGAAATTCAACACAACGAACCAGTTCCTAGTTTGAAAGAATGATATGCGTTGATTCGATGAGAGGTAGTACATCATCCAACTTTGAAAGGAGAATCTGACAATTCTAACAGCTCAACCATGGTGGCACAACAATGATCAACTCAAAAATGGCAAGATCGATCCAAGACCAACCTTCCTAAGACAATTGCAAGTGTTGATAAGTCAACTCTTAAATGCACTCACTGCAATAGATTAGGTATACCAAAATTTGTTGCTTCAAACTCGTGGAATATATGGAATGGTGATATCATAATCATGATCAGCAGAAGAAGGATTCTAAGAAGACTTCAACTGCAACCATTATTGAACTAAAGATGGAGGACGATGTTGCCAAAAAAGCCTCAACATTGATAGCCACTATAAATAATGATGGTAAGGTTTTAAATGTTTCTACACTTGTTATGAATAGTACATAGATAATTGACTTTAGTGCTACAAATCATATAACTTTTGATTCTAGGCAGATATCACCTCTTAAACCTTCCTTGCAAAAATTTATTTCCACAACCAATGATAACACGACCTCGGTTATTGGGAAAGAATCCTTAAACCTTATTGGTACATTAAATTTGGATTTTTTTTAGTTGTTCCACCTTTGGATTACAATCTTTTATCTGTTTCCCAAATCACTACAGCCTTATCTAATGTTGTGATTTTTTGGCTTGAATTTTTTGTATTTAAGAACATCCAAATAAGACAGATGATTGGTTTTGGTATTAGGCAAGGAAAGTTGCATTACTTGGACTTGTTGTCGAAGGATTACAACAAGTTGTAACAAGCCTTGACAGCAGATGGGTCTAAGGGGGAGAAGAAGAAATCTAAAACTTGGATCTGGCATTGACGCCTAGGTCATGTTTCTTTTGGTTGTTTGAAAAAAATATTTCCTAGTTTGTTTACAAAGTGTGATGTTTCTAGTTTCTATTGTGATGTTTGTAAGCTAGTAAAGGGCCATTTACTTCATTCTCTTTAATTTTAAATAAAAGTTCACTTCCTCTTATGATTATACATTATGATGTTTGAGGTCCATCTAAAGTCTAAACTTTAAGTGGATAACTTTTTTGGGATTATTGTATGATTTTGATAACAACAAAACTTGTCTTCAAACTTGATTTATGCTAATGATGCTTCCAGTATGGAAAGCTTAAAATGTAAAAAGATATGCTTAAAATATGCGTGTTCTGTTGGAATATCATTTATAAAAGCATGTACATCTTGATATAAGTCTAGAAGGAAAATCACATTGATCCATATTATTTTTAACCTTGTTTATCATGCCTTGGATTATGTGTTAAAAGTGCTTTAAAGAGATATCTTCTTGAATGAAAAATAATCAGTACTTAAATGAGCTTATAGATACAAAATCATGATTTAAAGTACATATCCATGCTTTACAACTTATGTAAATTTCATATGGATAATTATATTGTGATTTACAATGGAAAATATAATTAAAAATATCAAGCTAATAATGTGGCAAAAGTGCAAAATTTTCAAGTGTAGGTGCGCTGCTACTGTACTTTTATTATGTAAAATGCTACAGCGATAGATAAAGTGGAAAGAATTACCTACAAACAAATAACAGATAAAGTGCTACTATAGTAATCTGCTATAGTAACACTACTACAGTAATAACCGACAAACTTATTTGTTTGTTACTTACTTCAGACAAATTAATAAACAAAGTGGCGCTATAGTAATCTGCTACAGTACCAATAGACAAAGATATTTATTTGATACTTACTTCAGACAAAGTAGTGCTATAGTGATTTGCTACAGTAACTTTCTATTGTGAAAATTTATTATTTTCAAATATATAAAATTTAGTACTCTACAACAATTGTATCTTGCAACAATATTCTTTCAAATAGTCTATAATATTCTAGATTATAAAAATAGACAATCCATTAAAGGAGAATGAAATGCTTGAAGGTTCTAAGTGCTAAACAAGAATCAAACATCAAAAACTCATTAAAATCTCTAAGTGAAGAACTGCAGACATTTGTTCTAACCATCTGCTATATTTAAGAAAGTTTGAGTTATAGAGATTTTGAAATATGCTCAAAGATGTTAATCTGATACTCTATTCAAAATCTCAAGAAACAATGAAAAGACAATAGATAGAAGAAGTTCAAAGAGGAAAACACATCAAAATAAAAATAAAGAAGCCCAACTCTATCTGGAATCAACTATGGACAAAGTAGAAGACAAAGAGAGTTTGTCCAATTGGAAAGAGACTTTATCTGATATTAACTTCAGACAAATGCAATAAAGTATCGAACAAAGTAGAGCAACTGAATTTATCAGAATTTATTGCCTTCTTTCCAAAATCGTGAATCAAGTAAGAGCTGCAGTATCTCCTCATTCGTTAGTTACCTAAACCAACTATTCACTTTCTTCTATGTCAAGGTCGACACTACAAAACGGCTTTAAGAATATGAGAATTAATTAAAAGATGGCATTTTCAAATGGGAGATTATTATAACGGTCTTCTACGTTTATTTTCTGCTCATCTACCTTTGTCTCTGCATTCAATAAAGATAATCTTTCTCCACCAATCGGAATTTATGAAGAAGCTATTTAAAGAGACAAGATGGAATGATACAAGGTGATGAAGGAATACTTTTCAAATGAGCTAAACCTTATGTAAATCCTTCCACCCATGGTCACGAGCTTAATCTTTAGTTATCTTTAATGAGCATTATGACCGTTTGAAATTTCTACATTATGACCATTATCTCTACATTCTGAGAATAAATTTCTATATTAAATAGAGCTGCTAAAGGATCACATCTTTCTTTGTGCTTTATTGTAATACTTTGTAAAAGTGTGTAAATTTTCTGGTTAATCAGATGACTAGAGAGTTATTAGTGATCTCTAGAAAACCATCAAGTTTGCTGGTGATCTTCGAAACCAGTGAGTTTCTTGGTGAGCTTGTGAAAACTAAAAGAGTGTTAGGAGTACTATGTTTATACCCCCTGGAGCTAGAATTTAAAAGAGTGTTGAGAACACTATTTTCTGCTCCCTAGAACGGGAATCTAGAAGAGTACTGGGAGCACTATTTTATTTCCATTATATGAAATATAGTGGAACCCAAGGCACAATGAGTTTGTGCTTTTGGAAGAGTGGAGGTATGGATGGGGTTCCCAAACCACTATAAAAATTATGTTATTTGTGTGTGTATTTGTTTACTTACTTTATCCTTCATGTATTTTACAGTTTTATCATCAACTTTATATCCACCACATATATGCACGAAAAGAGAAAAATTGTTTAAAAGGGGTTAATTAATGAATTTTTATATACTCAATTTATCTCTTCCCTCTGGGGTATAGTCATCCCACGGGAATCAACAAACTTTGGTTTGTTATTTTCTTAGTGATTACACTAGAATGACTTGGTTATGCTTTAAATGAAGTGAAGTTATTATTTTAAAATTTTCATAAAATGATTGGAACTCAGTACAATGCGAATGTTCAGACCTCGCACAACGACAATGGTGGAGAATATCAAAGTTTTGATCTTCAACAATATCTAGAAGTACGTGGAACCATTCATTAGACTACTTGTTCCAATACACCCCAGTAGAATGGAGTCCCTAAATGGAAAAATCGACACTTGTTAGAGGTTGTTCGAGCTTCCTTGATAGCAACACATATGTTGATATCTTTTGGGGGAGAAGCAATTGCCTCTGCTACATACTTAATCAATCATGTCCTTCTATCTCAATAGACTTCTAAACACTTTTTTAAGCTTTAACTGACATTGTAGTTGCCCTAGTCATCCCAAATTTGCCTCCTCATATTTTTGGATATGTGGTGTTTATATAGTTTCATAAGCACCAACATAACAAGTTAACTCCATATGCATTACATTGTGCGTTTGCTGGATATGCCTTACACCAAAAAGAATGTCAATGTTATCATCCTCTAACTCGATGAAAGTTTATTACAATGGATGTGGTAATTCATGAAGAAATGATGTATTTCTCCACTAAATTTGAACTTCAAGGGGAGTACCATTAAGAAATTTTGACTCTTGATAATGATTATCATATCTCTTAGGAAGGTGAATCCGAACAATTTGAACCAATGAATAAGAAAGTGGATGAATTGGATTTGAATGGTATAACTATGGAACCAAGTGGTGATGAACACCCAAAAGTTGAACAAATAACAGAAGAAGAATTAGACAATTTTACTTGACCTCCATCTGAACAATTTGACTTTGAAGGCACCCTCACTGATATACCAAACTAATCATTTTCTATTGAGGATGTTCTTAATCTAGAGTTTGAGTCATCTAAAAAATAATTACCACATCATACTAGAGGTATTCCTAAACCCACATATGAACCTAAACTGTCTAGTAAGGCTAAATATCCCAAGAGTAACTATGTGTCTAACCATCTCTTGTCTAAATCAAATAAGTCATTTGTAAATCAATTATCTACTTTAGTTATTCTAAAAGTGTGCAGGAAGCCTTAGCTGATCCAAGGTGGAAAGCAGCCATGAATAAGAAGATGAAATCATTGCAAAAGAATGAGACACTTGTCAAGTATTCACTAGGAAAGAAGCCAATCAGGTGTCTTTGGATTTATACTGTAAAGTACAAGGAAGATGGTAGTATTGAGCTTCAAAGCAATACTAGTAGCAAAAGGAAACACTCAAATTCATATGATTGACTATACAATGACATTTGCACCTGTGGCTAAGGTCAACATTGTTTGGGTACTATTGTCTTTAGTTGCAAACCTGGATTGGCTATTATAATAATTCGATGTGAAAAATACTTTTTTGCATGTTATTTGAAGAAGTGTACATTGATCTTCCACAAGGATGCATGGCATCAGAAAAACAAAGTCAAAAGGTGTGCAGATTGAAGAAGTCATTGTATGAGTTGAAGTAATCTCCAAGAGTATGGTTTGGAAGGTTCACAAAGTCAATGAGAGTTTTTGGCTATAGTCAAAGCAATTCATAACACACTTTATTCTAGAAGAAACAACATGGTAAGATTACAACACTCATCATATATGTGAATGACATGGTGGTTACATGAAACTATCCTAAAGAAAGAAAAGCTCTATATAATTATCTGTCTAAAGAAATAGAAATGAAAGATCTAGGCCCTATGAGATACTTTCTTGGGATTGAACTTTCTCAATCAAGTACAAGGATTTTCTACCTCAAACAAAGTATACCTTAGATCTTTTATAGGAGACTAGAATTTGGGGATGTTAACTTATTGATACATTGAAATTATGTGCTAAACCCAATGAAATACCTATTGATAAATGAAGATACCAAAGATTTGTGGAGAGATTGATGTACTTAGCTCATACAAGATCAGATCTCGCTTATGCATTAAGTGTGATGAGTTAATACAAGCATAATCCTAGAGAACAACATATGAATGTATCTAAAGAGTGCTCCTAGAAAAGGAATTTTGTTTACTAAATACTCAGATTACCAACATAGATGCATATATTGATTCTGATTGAGTTGGTTCTATGGATGACAAGTGATCTATGTTGGGTTACTTTACCTTCGTAGGAGGTAATCTAGTAATATGGAGAAATAAGAAACAAAATGTTATTGCTTACTCAAGTGCAGAAGCTGAATTCAAAGGTATAGCACTTGGACTTTGTGAGGTGTTATGTCTAAGACTCTTTTTGCAGGATTTGGGTTATCTATCTAGACAACCAATCTGACTATTTTGTGACAATAAAGTAGCATGCAACATTGCCCATAATCCAATAAAACATGATTAAACAAAGCATGTTGAAATGGATAGATTCATTTAGGAGAAATTGGATAAAAAATTTATGGAATTGCCTAAGATTCAATCAAAAGATTAAGTGGTCAACATCCTCACCAAAGAATTCTCAAATTAAGTATTTTGAAAGTTTTTAGACAACTTGGGCATGTGTGACATTTATACACCGACTTGAAGGGGAGTGTTGAAATACTAAGATATTAGTTATATAAATCTTTGTAATTACCTTTTCCTAATTTGAGGTGATTATAGTTGCTTAATTATAGGTGAGTGTGTTATTATAACTGACAGATATGATTTTATAGCTATATAGCTTGATTGTTGGGTGTTAATTCATGTATATACTCTATATATACTCTGTATATGAATGAATGAAGATATGAGTAAAAGATATATTCATCAACTTTGATTTTGTAGAAAATTCACCCTTTAATTTCTGCAAGCCATCTAAATTGTCCAATGTTTCAACAATGGTCCTGCTTCAACATTGTAACTTAAAAACACTACAATGCATTATAGCAAAATGAAACCCACAAAAAATTTTGACTACAGAATATGGGTCTTCTACTTCTTGCAAAAGTGAGAGGTTCTATTTTACGGTTGCAACTCAAGATCATCCTTCCATTCTCATGCATGTTTGGAAGAATATTCTGCTAAATGAATGAATCATCATCTACCGAATTAGAATGGTTAGAATAGGAATGAACTAAAGGTTTTCATCCTATGGTTAGAATAGGAATGAACTAAAGGTTTTCATCCTATGGTCTTTCATTATGTTTGATTTGAGATAAAAGATAAGAAAAAAGAAAAATAAAATAGAAGAGATGTAAAAGAGGAGATAATGATGTAAGTTATAAAGTTAATAAGGATAAAATAAATAAAATTTTTGAAAAAAATATGTAAAAGTATGTAGGGACAATTAAATGTCTTATGTCAATGTTTGCTAAAGTTGATAACTATTTTAGAATTTAAGGAATTGTAGGTCATCACTTTTTTTAAAATTTCTTGAAGATTTTTCAATATGTAGATGCTCACAAGCTTGACATTACCCAAATTATGTAGCTCCATCAAGTACAATTCCAGTTGCTAAACATGTGCATTAATCCTATGATTCTATTGGACCTACAACGAAAATGGGGTTGCAAGACATGCTTAAGGGTGTGTTTAATTTTGCTGAAGCTTATGTCAAGTTTGGATGTTTAGTTTTGATGACAACAAAACTTGTTAATGACTTGAATTAAACTAATAAAATTTTGGTAGGATTTTAGAAGCTTTAGAGGATGAGTTTCGTAAATTCAAAGGAACCTTTAGAGGACACATTTCAAATTCAAAGGAAGCTTCAGAGGATGCATTCTAAATTCATAAGAAGTTTCAAAACTTAAGTGGTCACATTTTAGAGGCTTTAGAGGAAACATTCAGCGGACACAAAAGTTTCAAAGGAAGCTTCAGGGCTTCAGAGGTTATGTCTCAAAGTTTTAGAGGATAGTTTAGAGGATGCAGAAGCTTCAGAGGTTGCTTTCAAAGATTCAGAGGAAGCTTTAGAGGATGCATTCTAAACTTTAGTAGCATGAGGATATAGTAGTTGGTGGTAGTTGGGACTGTTAGTTTTTAGAGGAAGCTTTAAAGGAAGCACTTTGACTGTTAAAGTTTTGAAAGTCTATCTATAACAAGCTTCTCTCACCGAGCATCCTTTAAAGGAAGGAATATCCTTATTCAGAGTTTTGAATATTAACGCAGTAATGGTAACTAACAAGTTCACCCAACCTTCAGAGATCTAAAGCTTACCTTCAGAACTTTGAAGATGTAAATGTTCGCATTTTTGTCAAGTGTATTGCAAGTCATCACAAATAGTTTAAAACTTAACAAAAATGGTTCTCTAATCATTCCAGAACTTATAAATAGAAGTTCCAATGAAGAAGAAGCAGAGATTCTTAAGAGTTTAGGCACTGAACACAAATCAAATAGAAACCCATTCAAGTCTCAAACACGCATTCACTCCAAGGCACCACCAAGATCAAAGAGCTTCAAAGCTGCATCATTTCCATTTTAGAGGAGAATGAAAGCAGTATAAAATTTAGCTTTTAGTTGAGCTTAACTATGTGTACACCTAGGCCTAGATAGAGGCAGTTTTCTTATATACTTTATATTTGTTAAAAGGAGTTGTTAATGAACTCAAAAAATTAGAGTGTATGAGTTTGTTGGTGAGCTCAAAACAAAACCAATATTATATGAATTGCAAGTGAGAACTAGAGAAACTAAATTGTATGGGTTCTTAGTGATCTCGAGAAACCAATGGAGGTGTAATTCCATACAAAATAGTGGAACTCATGGTTGGGGATACCTTGGAGAGCAGAGTAGGTGCCAAGGAGCCTGAACTACTATAATTCTTGTGTTCTTATTGTCTTATGTGCTTGTGTGCTTCCATTGCTATTTGTTTTCTACATTTGCACATCCCATTAGTTTCCCCATCTTGCTTAGCTTTTTATTTTTCCATACATCCTAGTTTTGGAACCAAACAGCTTATAGCTTATTGCTGATGAGTAGCCAAAGTTGATAAATTACTAAATTGAAATAAGAGGAGATTATTTGGTATAACTAAAAAAATGGCTTAAAATTGCTAAGCTTGTTTGATGCAGCTTAATGATGAAAAGAACTTCAAAAACCCAAACTCCTATCCAAGAAAGAATTTGAAGGACTTGGACTCCTATTCAAGAAAGAAATATCCATTTAAGCCATTTAAGAAAGAAGTTCCATTCAAGCCTCTAGTTACAACCCAAAATAGAGAAATTATTATCTTATAAAGTTTTCTTGTTTAGATAGTATTAATATTTGAATTTTGAATTTTTACGAGCTATAAATCTAAGATTAGGTGATGATTTATGAGTAAGATAGTTTAATCTTAACCAAACTTCTTTGATCTCTATGGTATTAAAACTATATGCCTCCTTTTGAATTTATCTATGGACGAATCTTATTCACTTTGTGTTAGCATACATCCTTTATTTGTGCATAGCTTTTGTTGACTAAATTATGCTTTTCTATTGTGCATACTATTTTCCAACTTTTTCAGTTTTCTCATATTCTCTTGTTTGGTTCATGCATATCTATTATTTAGGCTTCCTTGCACATTTCCAATTTGTGTTATTAGTTTCAATTATTATTACTCATCATTGTTTATCTCTCCATTTCCTATCTAAACATGGGTTGCAAAATTCTTGTCAATCCAACCATCAATAGTCATATACTTTACATTCTTTGCTTATAACTAATATATCATGGCTTCCCCATTTTTTACCCATGTTCTAAATTTTCCCTTATACCATCAACCTTTTAAAGCTTATTGAGTTGAATTACTTAAATTGGAAGACTCAAATGAAGGCCTTATTAATGGAGAAACACTTATGCCTAAGCTCAAAAACTCAATATTAGAAGCATGAACAATTTCATCATCAGAAGGATCAATAGTTTTTTTAAATATAGATTGTATTGATTAAAAGGGATCTAATTGTTTGCTTCAAGAATGGATAACAGGTACTTTATTTGAAAATGTTTAAATAGTGTAGTTGGATTAGAGATTTATGTTGATGTATGGCCTTAAATATGCATTTATTCAAGATTTGCGAGAGAGAGAGAGAGAGTTTCATGTAACACAAGAGACGAAATCTTTTCATAAAAATAATGAAACTCTCTCTATTAATTTGAGAAGATTTAAAACCATTTGAGATAATTTGGCTACAATAGGTAAACCCATTTCCAATAAAAATCATTTTTTGTAAATATACCAAAGCTATGGTAAAATATTTCAAATATACTAATATTTTAAAACTTTTGTCAAATATACCAATATTTTAAAAAATATTTGCCTTCATGCTAGCACCGATATTTCTCTCCCAAATGGTATTTAAATGCCAACCTTTCCATTATTCTTTTTCAACAATACTCCTAACGCCCTAAATCCTACCTCTTATACCATGAGATTACCTCCATCTCTCTACATATGTTAGCAAAACTGGACCACTAATTGAACTGGCGATTAAATTGGTTTGGTTCAAACTGGTTGGATCGTTCAATTGAACCAATTTAAACCATGACATCATCATAATATAATTATAATTTTATAAAGTTTTAATAATTTTAAAAATATATAAATATTACAAAAATTTTGAATAATATAATAATTATATTATCATGAAGTAATTATTCTATACCCCAAGACAACAAAGAATAAAGTATAAAAATTAAAATATAAAAGCATAAATGCATAATTATTATTCATAGATCATGTAACTATGTAAGAAAAAATATAATAACACTTATGCTCCTTTAAATTTTAAAACTCCATATATATATATAAATATATCTAAAATAAAAGATTATTTAATTATTAATCTATAAATGTAAACAAATGGTATATTAAAGCAACATTCAAAGAAGTAACCTAATCAAATTTTAAAGTTTATAATCCTAAATCCATCAATTCATCAAAATTTTAAGTTTAAACTACATATATTATCATAAAAAATGTCAAATATAATCTTCAACATTGAATTCCAAATTTTTTAGCTTTTCCATTGTGAGCATTATCTTTTTCTCCCAAAATTAGAAATCTAAAAATACATTAAAAAAATAATATTGGCAAATCATAACCTACTTAAGTAGTGCTAAAATTTAATTTTTATGAAATTAAAATAGAATATTAAAGTCCTCATCATCTCTTGCAAACTTTGAACTATTTAATTGATCCATTTGAAGCCAATTATTAACATCTTCATTAGTTAATAAAGGAGACTCCTCTTCCACCACCCACTCTTCCATAATATCCCTGTGTAACAAGTACAAAAAAAGAGGAACAAAATAGAAAAAAATAGGGTTTGTCATTGTTGGAATGAATTAAACAAGTTTTATTTTTATTAATGTCCTCGATTAATTACACTTTTTGTGTATACATCATAAAATTCATATTCACATCCAAGACCACAAGTGATCTTAATTACATCTCCATAATGGAAGAAAACCCTTGATTAAAAAGAAAACTACAATGCATCTAGAGACCCAAAAATAAAATACACACACATACACACACACACACACACACACTCTCTCTCTCTCTCTAATAAATGTGTGTTGTCTTTGGTATTGTTGACCACATTTCAATGACTTGAAATTTAGTGGATTGCCTCAAGCTAATGGGCAAAGAGGATAACACAGCTCTAGACTAGGTTGCTAGACACTGGGTTAACTTAAGTAATGAGTAATTTGATCCATTTGGTTTATATCAGACGGAGTCAGGATTGGGTTATCTTTGTTATTTAAATTGCAAGAAATCATAGAGATAGTAGGTGCTTTGTTACTCAATTGGTATATTCCAGAAGGACTTAGGACCCAGTGATCTCAATTTTATTTAGACCTGAAAGAGATTAAAAAGAAAAATAGGTAACCTAGGTTTAGCTAAGCTCTCTCACATTGCCCATGAGAAGCTTAGGAAGAGTGAGACCAAGATGAATGAGTTTAGCTTAACTCTCTCAATTGCCCATGAGAATCTTAGGAAGAGTGGGATAGCTCAAATTTCTTAATTACTCATGAGAAGCTTAGGAAGAGTAGGATTAGGTTGACTGAGTTTAGCTTGGCTGTCTCAATCACCCATGAGAAGCTTAGGAAGAGTGGGATAGCTCAGCTCTTTTAATTACCCATGAGAAACTTAAGAAGAGTGGGACCAGGATGATTAAGTTTAGCTCATATTTCTCAACTTACCCATGAGAGACTTAGGAAAAGTGGGCCAGTTAGACTAGGTTAAGCTCATTTGAAGTAGTTTTGTTAAGGTTTGACTTGGTAAGTCATGACTCAGTAACTCAATGAGTCATGACTCAATGACCCGATCTTAGACTTAGGCTTGTTGGGTGAGTGGTGAGTAGTGTTTGTTAAGGTTTGACTCGATGAGTCATGACTCAGTGACTCGATCCTAAACTTAGGCTATTAGGTAACTAGACGAGTGGTGTTTTTCAATATCTTATAAAAAACCAAAAGCGTGCAATCTCTATCGTTAACCTGTGAGAGATCATAGAGGCATGTTATATAGATTAAACCTAATTATACTTTGAGTTAATTAAGCCTAATTATAATTAGTACTAATAACAATAATGAGTGCTAATAATAGTACATAATTATTTTAAGATGATGGATAAGGAACACGTCCTTATTTTCCTAATTCATGGGGTTGTTTCTAGGGCAACTCTGCCATTTACAGGGTTTAATTAGTGTTTTAAAGGTTTCAATATTTTTTAATTGCCTAATCTGGTAGCATCCTATTGTCTACATGGGACCCACCATTACTATAATGTGGGTGGGATCGATATGTGTACCATGGTGGGGCCATGGCAAAATGCCCTCAGGCATTAAGAGAAATTCCCAGTGGCCAAAGGCCACTGGTGTCAATGGGGCACCTACCTCTTGAAGAGTCCTTAAAGTTTTAATCCAGAAGAAATTTCTATATATCTCTAATGAGAGGAGGGGGTATTTATAGGCTTGGAGGTCCTAACTCCGCTACTTGGGTGTGGTTTACAAAATTCCTACCTTCGCTACTTGGGTGTGAAGTGTAAAATTCTCACCTCCGTTGCTTGGGTATGAAGCAAAATCAAAGAGCAATTGAAGTTTTGCCTTCACCTTCTCTACTAGGTAGCGGAGTCAAAGGCCATTTGAAGTTTTACCTTCATCTCCTTTAGTAGTAGCGGAGTCAAGGGCCATTTGAAGTTTTGCCTTCACCTCCTTTAGTAGGTAGTGGAATCAAAGGCCATTTGAAGTTTTGCCTTCACCTCCTTTATTAGGTAGCAGAGTCAAAGGCCATTTCTTCTTGGGAGTGGATTTTTGCAATCCTTTCAACTCCATTTTTAGTATTTTGCCATGCATTTTTCAAAGAAATATTATGGTTTGCAAATTCTATTTTACTAAAACATTAAAAATTTGGTAAAATCACCAAATTACACATTTAATAATCCACTCATAAATCTATTTAGACTTTTCTGGCGGCCCATAGCACATGGGCATGATTTGACTAGGAGCTTCTGTTACACGGATACCACTTGATTTTGGATGGCCTGAAATATGCAATATGTCATTACATGAAATTTCAACAGATCAAAATCCATTTGCTTGGATTTTTATGATGCATAGAACCATTCAAATTTTTAATGGCTGAAAATGCATAGCATGGTAGTATTATACAAAAAATCCCATATATTTCATTTTTTTAGAATTAATGTTTTGGATTATTTTGCACCCTCTTGGATGGTCTTTGATGGATGACTTGTTATTTAGAACAATCTCCATCATGTCCATTATCTGCCAGGTGTGATCAAATCCCTTCACCATCCTTGGATTTGCTACTCGTGGCCCATTTTGATTTCTTAATGCATGATGCGTTTGCCAAATTAGATTCCCATTGTTGATGCCATCTGGATGGGATTTTTAGCAACTTGAAATGCCATGATTATTATTTAATTAGGATTTTTGATGGATGAAACACTTGGTCTTTAAAGCTTGACTACGTGACTTTTGAATGTTGCTACTTTTTCACTTCATCTATGCCACTTCTATTTGGGAGAGATGTTTTTGGAAACCTTGCTGCCTGCATTTTCTGCAACATTTGATTATAGATTGTGAAGCTTGCTGGTGGCAAATTCCTTCTGATTGCATGAGCTCATCTACTTGGCCTTTTCCTATGCTATTAAGTAGTAAAAACAGTTTTGGTCCCATTCCCATTAGATGGTTGAACTCAAGAGAAGGGGGGGGGGGGTGAATTGGGTTTAGAAATATTTATTTAACCCCTATTTAATCAAGTTCCTATTTTTCATGCTTATGTGCTAATAAAAATGACATAAACAATGTAATAATAGAAAGCAAGAAAGTAAGACTATTGCACACTAGATCTATAGTGGTTCGGGCCCTCTCTTGGCACCTACTCCACTCCCTAAGGTTTACCAAACTTGGGTTTCACTATACCTTGTGGAATTACACTTGGTTTCCTGAGCTAACCAAGAACTCTTAGATTGGTTTCCTGAGCTCATCAGAAACTCACACTATTGGTTTTTCCAAGAGCTCACCAACAACTCTTACAATGATAGTTTTCAAAGCTCACCAACAACTTATACAAACTTAAGCAAGTTTCCCTACTTGCTGTTCACTATAAGATGTAAGTCCCTTACTTGCAAATGTGAAAATAATAAATAAACTTGTATGAAAATGAATGCCTCTTGATAGGCAGAGTGTATGAAGTGTAGTGATAAAAACATAATGAATATGACAGTAAAGAATAATAAAGATTAGACTCCAAGTGTTGTTAAATAATTTGCTTTGGATGCTTGTTAGAATTTAACATAATGAAGTTGATCTCATGTAGTTAAATTTGAGATCTTTTGTTAGTGCTTGAGTAAACTCTTTCTTATCTCTCTTATTCTTAAATCTCCTTTCCTAGACATTTGAATCTTCCTTTTATAAGCTATGAAATACATCCTAGCTATAGTGAGCATTTTGGGTAGCTTTTCGACCGTTTGAAAAAGTGGATTTAAAGTTATGTTATGTTTTCTTCTTCTTTCCAGCTTCAGAACTTTTGAGATAAGTATTTAGAACTTCTAAAGTTTAGCTACCTGTCAGTTAGCATTATGCATTTAGTACAGAACTTCTAATATAAGTCTTCAAAAATTTTGAGGACTGATTTAAATTTTTGACAGTTTCAACAGTCATATTTTTGTTTCTAATAAACTTCTGAAGAGTCTCTGAAGCTTGAATTTCTGTTTCTGATGAATTTCTTAAGTTTGAGTTTTTTGAAAATGCCTCTGAATAACTTTTGAGATTAGTTTATGAAGCTTGAATTTTGCGTCTGACATGCTTCTTGAAACTTGTCTTGGATTCTAATATCCTTGAGTTTTGCCTATGAACAGAGCATTACTTTGAACTTGCTTCTGACAACCTTCTATATGATTTTTGAAGGCTTGCGAATGCTTCTAATCTATTTTGGGAGACATGAGAAATCTTTGGAAATGATTCTAAGGCTCACACCTTAGCTCTAAAGAGAAACTAAAGAACTTTTGATAGGGTCCTGAGTTTAGAAACTTCTTCTAAGCTTATGAGCTCCACTCTTATCTATCTTCTGAGACATCTCTGAAATTTGGAAGCATTTCTGAAGTTCAAATTCTGATGAACTTTTGATTGCAAGGAACGTGATTAGCATTGCTTCTAAGCTATTTCTAAATGTACTCTGAATTATTTTTGAAGTTCTTTCTATTGAACTTCTAATTGCAGAAACATCTTCTGTATGTAGCTTGTGTATTGCTTCTGATTAACTTTTGAGCATATTCAGAAGTGCTTAATGATGAACTTTTAGGTGAAAAAACTCCATTCTGTATTATTTTTGAAGTTCAAAATCTGTTTTTAATATATTTCTGATATGTTTCTGAGTTCAGAAACTTCTTCCAAACTTATTCTGTAACATGATTAATTGACTTCTGATAAACTTCTGAAAGTTGATATTTCTTCTGATTAATCTCTGAACCTTGGAAGTTTTTCTAAAGTTCTTTTTGATGAACTTCTTTGAAGTGTGAGATTGACTTCAAGTTGATTATGAGGTTTATGTCTTGTCTCTAGAAAGGTTCTGACTTGTTTTCGATGTTGTTCTGAGTACTTTTGAATTTCTTCTAAGGATTTGAATTAATCCTAAAGTTACTTCTGAAGATGTTCTTAGTTGATTCTAAGCTTCTGACGAGGTTCTGAGTAACTTTGGAAATACTTTTGAAGCTTTGGAAATGGTTCTTAGCATTACATGTTGTCTCTAAAATGCTTCTGAACATTTTCTGAATTGCTTCTTAGCATTTTCAAAATACTTCTTAGCAGTTCTGAATTGCTTCTTATCTTCACGCCTTATCTTCTGAAATACTTCTAAGTATTTCTGAATTGGTTCTGAACATTTCTTTCTAAATACTTTTGAATAATTTTTATTTGATCATTATTTTTAAATTATTTTTTTGTGAAGTCTTAATATGATATGCTGTAGACTTAACAATTACTCTCCATAGCAAATCAATTTTGCATCACTTGGAAAGTAACTAGTTAGTACCTTAACTCTTCACTCATATGTTTGCTCATTATGAAAACTTAACTGCTTAATTATATTCATCATCAAAATTAAGCTAAGTAGGAGGATTAGACTCAACAAACAGGCCATGCCATGTTGACCAAAAAGCTGGCTTACTACCTTACCTGCGTGACTTGCTATTTTGTACTACCTACGTCTTTGGCTGCATGAGTGGGACATTGAGTGCGTGATTTACAATTTTGTCATGCTTAACAAATGTTACCCCTTGACTGCATGACCATACACTACCTGCGTGACTTGCTGCACTTGTCTGGATTCGCTGATGCCTGCATGACTTGGAATTCTTACATTGCCTACACAAGTTGCTTTGTTAGGTCTCCACGGCCCTCCTGATTGCGCGACCCATTCAGCAAAGCCTCCTTTAGCTGTGCCACTTCACATTGCTTTTAGGATGTTGACTGGGTGGCTTGCTACTTGCAATGCTAGCTACACACCCGGATAAGTCTTTGACTAAGCGAGTGACAATCCCTTTGCAACACATAACTATGTGTTTGTTTAGCTTGCAATTATGTGTCTCATATTGTTTCCATCTTTACCGCTTGTAGTTACAACAAAATGTCTTAGGGCCTGTTTGGCCTGGCGGTGGCTTTTAAGCACTTACAGGAAGCGCGTTTGCACGTAGAGCTTTTGGGAA
>JAYJMB010080663.1:0-21975 GCA_036873735.1 Pouteria campechiana
GAATTGTGTTTAGTGAATAGTGTGAAGTCATTTTTGATCTCCAACTTGATTTGGCACCTTTCCCTCACATTTTCTTTACATAGCAATCATAGACTTTGTGTCTTATTTTATTGCAAAAATGACATTTATAGTCTTATTTGGTGCTTGATTTGGGTTAAGTGAATATGATTTGGGTCTCCTTACCCATGAATGACCAATAAATCTTCTGATTTAAGGACAATTGTCCCTCTCTTGAGAAATGTTTATTCCCTTGGTCCATCCATTGAATATTTTGGGTTCATGTGGTTCTTCGCCACTTGACTCCTCGCATCCAAGTCCTTTTTTACCGCTATGTCTAATCATCTTAAGAACTTGGTGACTAATTCTCTTGGGTTAGAGAATTTATTTAGCATATTATTCAAAATCTCAATTTCTTTCTTTAATTGATTCACTTCCTTTTGAAGGGATAAATTGCATTCAGCCAATTTTGCATTTACTTTAACGGTTGCATCAAATGTCTTTTCTTTTGACTGAACCTTTGATCAATTGATTCAAATTCATTAAATAGAGAATCATAAGATTGTTACAATTCTTTAAGCTTATCACTTTTACTACATAAACTAGTGGAGCTAGAGGAATCTAAACTATATGTGTAATAAGAATTTACCTCAATTTCAATGTTGTTGCTAGCCTTTTCCATTTGATCTTCTGCTGCTATTTGAATTAAGATATCAATCTCCAATTGTTTCATGCAACATATCCTTACAACATTGTTGTTTACATACTCCTCTCTCACCAGAGCTTCTGCTTGATGAGTCATCCTCATTTACATACTTTCCTCATGCTTGGTTCTTTGATGATCTTCTAACTTGTCATTCTTTCTTCCTTCTTTCTTTCCTATCACTTTTCTCCTTATAATCCACTTTATCTTCATTTAAACATTTAGCTCGCATATGTTCAATACCTCTGCATTTGTAGCATTGAGGCAATTCTTTCTTTCACTCTTCTTCTTATCATGCGATCTCAATTGTTTTCTTGAAGTGTTGCCTCTATTGCTTCTGACAAATTTCTTGAATTTTTTTGTGAGTAGCGCTACTTCATTATCTGTTTGTGAAGTCGATTCATTGCTACTTTCTTTGTTTCTTTCAAGGCCATGGTTCTCTTTTGTTTGGTGGGCTCCTTTCTCTTCTTATTGACTAGCTCATGCAACATGAGTAAATTAATCAAGTCATCCACTTTAAGCTCATTTAGATCCTTTGCTTCTTCGATGGTTGTAATCTTTTGATTTCAAGACTTAAGTAGAGCTTGAAGAATCTTCACAACTTGCTCAAAATTATATATTTCTTTTTACAAACCTTTGAGAGCGTTAGTAATTTTTGTAAACCTAGTATGCATTTTTAATATACTCTCCCCTTCATTTTAAAATTTTCTAATTCTCCTATAAGAATGTTTCTCATAGTTCCCTTTACTTGGGAATAGCCTTCATAAATGGAGATAAGGTTGTCCCATATCCATCTGGCAATTGTGCAAGATGAGACTCTATCAAATTCGATGGATGATAAGGCACTAAATCAAGAGTTCATCACTTTGGTTCCTTTGTCCATATGCCAATACTTATTTCAAGGATGTTATTCCCTACTCCCTCTTCGATAGACTTCCAAGATTCCATATTACTAGCCATGATGAATTGTTTCATTCTTAATTTTCAAAAAAAAAAAATTATTCCATCGAATAGGTGTGGTCAGGTGGAGGATTGCAACTCAGTGAATACATGGGATGAAAATGATGGGTTAGCCATAAGGAATCTCTACAATTGTTTATGTAGCCTACTTTCATACCACTTGTTGGTCTTTTTTTTAGGATTAACCAAAGATAGGAGGGGTGAATTGGGTTTATAAAAAATTTCTTGGGTTTATAAAAAATTTCTTAGGTTTATAAAAAATTTCTTATTTAAACCCCTATTGGTTTAAATCTCTCCTTTCAAATTGTTTACTGCAAAATTACAGAAATCAAGCAAATAAATCAATTACTGGCATGATATATAATAGTTCAAGACAACTTATCTACTCCACTCTTCCAAGCACACACCCATGTGCCCTGAGTTCCACTAGCTCAATTAAAAATACAAACGAGTGCCAATACACTGTTTTAGATTCCAGCCCTAGAGAGCATGAATACACTTTAACAAAGTGATTGTGAGACACAATTTTAACAATCCAACTTGTTCTTCTTAGGCTTGGTCTCCAATACCAACCTAAGGTAATAAACCAAAGTAAATTGAAAAAAGAATGAGTTACACATTTGTAATGTCACTTTGAAATGCAAAGGAAGCTTTAATATAAGTTGAAAGTGTGCTTTGATGACTTGAAGACTTCCCTTCTTGTTGTCGAGAGCCTTTAGTATAGAATTTTATGAAGGTGGGGGCTTGAAGGTAGGGGCTTGAAGACTTTGAATGCTCTAGTATATTTAAGCTCACAAATGCTTTCAACTACTTCTTCAACGTCCTAACATTACTCTTATAGATTTTCTTGAATTTCAACCATTGAAAGTAGTTGAGGTGCATTAAATGCATTGGAACATTTGAAATTTCCAACCGTTGTAGTCATCAGGTGCATGGTAGGCAGCTACAGTATTCGGTTGTTATTCGAGGTGGATTGGTAGGCAACTTCAATTCGAATCCAGTCATTTACACTTCAAACCCTCTAGGCTGCCTTGTTGGTCAGCGGCAAGCAAATCCCAGGCGGCTAGGATATTCAACTGTGCTTATTAGGCAGTTGTGGAAGGCATCTTGGATGGGGCTCCCAACTTCCAAGCTATTTGGTCTTTGTACTTCCAGGCGATAGGCGAAGGTACCTGTGATGCACCTTTGAATCAGTTACGCATGTATGTTGTTCAAGGGCATGTTGATGGAAGCTCCCAAGTAGTTGCTAGGCAGTTGGACCTATTCGGCTATGACATCGCAAGGGGTATTGGTAGATGACTGTCATTTGATTGCCAAAGTCTAGTGACAAAGTGTCTTATTGGAGCCCCGCAGGAAAATGTTGCAAATGGCTAGCAATCGATTGCAACTGTAGGTGAATGTGCCAGGCGGCTTGTAATCGATTGGGGACTGTACTTAAGTGTTTCTGCACTAATAAACTAGTTAGCCTATATAACACATATTATCGCCTTTATGGTTTTGTTAATTATCAAAATATGTTAATTAATGTCTAATACAAGTTGGAGCATTACACATGATTCCCAAGGTGGAATGTTTCTTACTTTTAGTATGACCTCTAATCACATTGACCAATGGCAAACACTCATTGTTTACAGCATGAACTACTAGGGCACATAATCCTGTTCAGTCCCTAATCTCATTGGAAACATTATCTAAGTTTCTTTCCCAAAAGTACAAGAAGGTAGTACTCCAAGAAAAAAACTAGTTAACCCACTATAGATAGTACAATTTATAGCATGAGTTTAAGCATCAAGTTTTCTATCACAATTTGGGACTCCTAGGTAGTTTTAGATCACTAAGTGAGGGGAAAATTAAGAACTTTATAAGGAACAAGGATTTGCTTTCTAACTAAAAAAATCAATGCTACCTTGCATAAGATGTGAAAAATAGAAAGCATTATAATCAGAATGATAGGATGAGAGTGAGAAATTCTGAACTTGTCTATGCCTGCATGTGAAATTCAAATACACACATGCACATGCACATGTGCCTACACCCACACTGTGCACACAACAAACATGCATGGACATGCGTGCATGCACATCCACACATATCATCATCATCCTATCATGTATATATACAAGCATGTATGTACACACGCACATGACCATCTATAAGGATCTTGAGATGACATCTCATCAATCATAGTACGAAACAAGAAAATCCATCCAGATCTAAAAATAAAGGACGCATGAACTCACAAAAACTAGTGCCCCTGATAAACATCTTTTCTAATTTGATTGACAAAACAAAACTGGATGGCCAACTTGCTTCCTTGCTTTCCATCACAATGGATTATCAAACTGATAATGTTTCTTTGTTTGGTAAAGAAATAAGGTTAGGAACCAATTGGGTCAAGTTGTAAATCTATTTCTGGAAGAAGCACTATCATACACAAATGCCCAGAATAACACGCCTTTTGGGAGATGTGTCTCAGAATACCAACAGGTCCAAATTAAAACCCAAGGACCTGCTTTTACACTATAAATGTAAATCTGGAGTACCGAATTAGATGTAGAAACACAAACAGCAATGCCCTATTTTCTTATCTCTAGAAAAGCGCACAATACTAAGTCAAAAGTAAACAACAACAAAGCACAAATACTAAACTTCCAGTAGAAAACTAGATTAGTAGACAGAAACTCACATCTTGATAAAATTTTGCCTCAGCAATGTCATCCATCAATTTTTGAACATCTCTTTGATAGCATTATTTCTAGACTTTAGGCTATCAAACATAGCCTTCTGGTTACTTCCTAGTTCTATATCTGCCAAAGAGGACCTCTTTAAGATCAGACCACCTAAAAGTAGTGTTTTTAAATAAAACACACAATAAGAAAAAATAAAATAAAATGCAGCAAGAACTTCTGTCACTATGAAGCAACATACTTGTTGCTCAACATTGATGAGCCAGGTATCGACTTGCTTCAATAATTCCTCTTGTGCTTTCTTCTTCTTCAATGCAAGCTTTCTTCTTCCTCCGTATCAAGTCTTTGCAGCTTGCTTCTCAGATTCAATCACAGCATCAAGCTAAAATTACCACAAAAGGACAACAATTAATAATCTTTGAAATGTATTTAGAATCCCATAGAATAACTTTTATATCAAAACAATCCTAAACAACAATGTGCCCATGTGGACCATATCCAATGAAAGATGCTAATTTTGTCTTAACCGATTGAAACAAGTGCATTTTGATAAAAACTAAGCAAGCATCATTACTGTTAAGAAGTCATTGCATTGATTGCATGCAATCATTATCAGGACTGAAGTCATCAACGTTGAGGTTCCTCATTAATTTGATTCATTATAAGATATCATGCATAGATAATAACTGTGGCAGAATGATGTAGGAAAGAATGGGAAATTGAAGAAATCTATGAGTTAAAGAGATAAATAGTTGAATAAATCAACAAGAATAAAAGAAAGAATGGTTTTCTTCTTAAGAAACAAAAAGATAAGCTCCCATTACAATAAAGAAAGAAACCATAAATAGACTTCTTAAAACCCTAATCCATATGTAAACTCTAATTTCAATTGGTACAAATGAAAATCCTAATAAAATATTAAAAACAGACATTATTATCAAATCTAAACCATTAATCAAATCTAACTTTTATCAGACCCTCTAGATCCTACATCAAACCCCTCAACTTGGAGAAAACTCACCCTCAAGTTTTTGAAGCAATTTGAACCTTCAAGCCCTCCTTGTCATGTTTCTTTTTTAGCTTAGGTAGCAGTTGATGATGTAAACCAACTCATCGATCCTGTCTCTCATTCATTGGACAATATTTTAAAAAACATCACCGAAGCGTTTGTATTTTTATAATTCTTCTTGATTTCTTCATATACATCAATTGCTTATAGAAACCTCACAAATACATATTGTTGAAGTGTTGATTTTATTCTCTTCCATGAATAATATGATTTCACTACATTCTCTTCCCCTTTTAAAGTGGAATTATAATTGCAAACATCCTCTGTCACTTTAATGGCTCTTCTTTCTACACTCTTCATTTGCTCAGCATTTTCAAAATAATAAAATCATCAATTACTTGCCCCTTGGAAACCAGGATAATTTCTTCCTTATTTCCTTCAATCTTTATGAATGAGACATCTAATGATGAATCATCAATAAGAAAATCCACAGGCATATTAGTGTTGTGTGAACTTATTTGCAACCCAATTAGAAGATTCAATGACTTCGGCCTTAGTAGCAAAATTGACCACATCTATGATTTTCCATATTGGACAATGTAAAATTTGATCTTGGATCTGCATTCTTAAGCCACACACAAATCTAGCCACCAATTGAGCATCTATTTCCATAATATCATAACAAGAAGATAACTAGAGAAAATCTTTTGCATATTTTTTGACACACCTACTTTTTTGATGACACATGATACTTTTGACACATAGTTTCCTTATAGTCAACAAGAAAAAAATTTTGCTCAAGTTCTTCACCTATTTGTTGAAGGCATTGTAGTTGTAATGTTGTTGTTGGATGCACTAGAATATTCTCGTGATCATCATCTCAGGGTTGATTTTCTCCATGTCCTTCATTTCTTCTTCTACTAGCCATTTACACTATTGTAAAAGAGAATTCTCTACAAATTAGGTTGAATAAATAAACACAATTGGGCTCTGATACCACTCGATGTAGGAAAAAATGGAAAATTGAAAAAATCTATGAGTTAAAGAGATAAATAGTTGAATAAATAAAATAGAATTGAAGAAAGAATGGTTTTCCTCCTAAGAAACTAAAAGATAAGGTCCCATTACAATAAAGAAAGAAGCTATAAATGGACTTAAAACCTTAATCCATGGGTAAACCCTAATTTGAAAGGCTACAAATGAAAATCCTAATAAAAAAGTATTAAAAACATACTTTATTATCAAATCTAACTTTTATTAGACCCCCTAGATTCTACATCATAGAACAAACCGGATACCAATGCCTCACATATCTAGTATATATAAATTTTGTTTCTGATGTTTGTCAAGCTGTAATCTAAACACAAATTCGAATTTGTGATAAAGTACAATATATGGCGAAGAATATCACTTGACCACTTTGATGGTATAAGAAAATCCATCCTCATCAGCAATTTCATTTGTACTCCCTTTTTTGTGTGTCCTTGTCTAAAAGTGAGACAGCTTATTGGACCAAAATGAAACACGGGTAAAGTTCCATGCAACGGAAACTACCAGTTTTAGCTTCAGCACCTTTGGCATTGAATCCCATTCCGTAGTTGAAAGCCAATAACTGGTAGCACCAGGTCCATTAATTAGATGATCCTCTCCATTCATTCACTCAATCAATCATTGAAAAATAGCTAGAAGATAGAAGTAGTCGATGACAGGGGCGGAGTCTGGATCAAAATAACAAGAAGCCATGCGGACTACCAGTCTCTTATGCTCTGGAAATTTGCCCATGTTTGGAAAATTGCCAGAATTCAACTAAATTATATATGCAGCCAATAGCAGCCTCATAGATCAAAAATCTAGAGGGGAATTGAATCCCAATTTTGAGTTCCAAACTCAAGCAATCTATTTATCTAAAAGAGAATGCAAAGGATTTCACGGACGTGGTTTACGTTATCGTTGGAAAGCTTCTCCAATTAGAAACATAGAAAAGTGTGAGATTGAAAGAACACAAGGAGGACAAGGTTTTGAGAAAAACCTGTGGCCGGTATCGGGCGAGCTTTCGTCGCTGGGTCTTGAGAGAAAGGATGGCTCAATCAACGTCTGTGATCTTGGGTTTCTTAACGAAAATGGTCCCCATCCATCAATCGATCCATCGATCTCTCGGGGTTGTTTGGCTGCACGGACAACTACTTGGGCTTATGAAACTAGGGTTCTCCTCCACTCTAATCCTAATACTATTTGTAAAACTTCAATCTTAGTCATATTTGTAAAACCTCAATTCTAATCCTATTTTGAAAATTAGGCTCGTTGAGTTTTGGGTTCGAATTTGAGTTGATGAAAATCTAGTGAGGGTCTGATTATTTGAAATACTATTGTTTAAAGTTTAAACTACTTATTCACGTTTCAAACTAAATGTAAAAACAACACACTATTAAATCCTTGAAACTGTCCTTTCATGTTTTAAAATTCAAACTAAATGGAAAAACAACATAGTATTAAATCCCTAAAACTGTCCTTTCATGTTTTAAAATTCAAACTAAATAAAAAATTGTCCATTCATATTTTAAACTAATGGAAAACAACATACTTCATAGATATATTTTTTATATAATATTTATGTTGGAATTGGGTGTGGGTTATTGTGGGTTTGGGTTGACCCCAACCCAAGATGGAACCGATTTTAAATCTGTCCGGGTTGAACCCGGGTTCTTCAAGCTCATGTTGGCAAAAGATGAGTTTGAGTACTGTAAAAATTTGGGGTTGGTGGGAACTCGGACCAAGTTGCACCCATAAAACAAAGTGGGTGGAGATCATTTTTATTTTATAAAGGATTTCAATGAAATACAATTAGTTAAAGCAATTCTACTCACATCAAACATTTTTTTTCAAATAAAAGGCAGTCAATAATATTATTTAAATATTTTAAATATAACAAATTTTAATGCATATTTTATGATAAAACAATTATATTTCATGAAAATTTTTATGAAAGTTTAATATAATATGTAGATCAAAATTTTAAGATTTAAAATAAGTACTAATAATAAAATATTTTTAGCATACATCGTTAGCTTAGGAAAAGAAAAATACTCGAGATTTTTTAATATTAATATATATAAGATAAAATTATATATATATATAGTGGTAAAAATTTTTCATAAAATCTAAGATATACACTAAAGAGATAGAATCTCATTTGTGGAGAAAATGGATTTCTACATTTCAAATAATTTTAAACTTAACAACAAAATATTCTTCTAAATATGTATGAGATTTACTGCTTATCAGTTAAAAACAAATATAAAAATGTAAAGAAATAAATAATATTATAAACATTAGCCATATTAAAAATTAATTACTATGGTGAAAAATTAAAATAAAGAAAAAATGTAAAAAATAAAATTTATTTTTGTAACATGAAAAATAATATCAATATAGATACGTAAAAAAAGCTTACTAATTAGGAAGGAATTGAAACTTTGAATAATGATAATACTTACATTGTATTTGAATATTTGAATATGATTTTATACACTTACGATTATCTTTTAAAGAAGAGGAAGAGAGGTAATATTATCTTAAAATTTGTTAATGCGAGAAGCCCATGGAGAAGCAAAAAATTCTCGATTTTCCTAAAACGTCATTTTTCAACTTTTTCGATGAGAAGAAGTGCTATGGGGTATCTAGCTAAACTCTAAAAAAACCAATAAAAGTGCATTTGAGTTTCTAAAAGTGCTTTTGTGTTGCGCAACTGTAGGGTCAAACAGGCCCTTAGACCTTTACGACACCACCACAATGAGTTGTTGTCTGTTACCACACTACGCACCTGCACACATGATGCATGTGCTAGCTCACATTTGATGGCCTAGTGCAACTATCACATGTACAACTACCCACTAGCCACCATGTGGCTTTGCTCAACATGACCCAAGCATGTGAAACTACCGATTTAGAAGCAACATGAAGTTTGCAAGCCCCATGCAGTAGATGTTGTATTTTCCTATTTTTGACATATTTTGTGGAATTTTCTAGGATTTTCCCATATTTTGCAAATATACTCCCAATCTATCTATAAATACGCCTCAACTCCCATTCAACACACAATTCAATGTGACTCATGAGAGAAGTTTAGTTTGCTATGTTGGAGAAAAAGCTCTAAGAGACCAGAGAATGAGAGAAAAGGTCCTAAGCAAGGATGCTCATAGGATTGGTCCTTCTAACTCGAACAATTTAGCCTCCTAGATTTCACTCTTAGCATGCTAAAATCATCCTTTTTACTAATTTTAGTCTCAAATATGCCTACAAACTCCCCATTTTCCTCCAAAAATCCCTAATGGCTTATGGAATGGAGATGGATTATTTGGCTTTGCCAATTGGTGAGATATTTCATCCACCCTTGAAAGTACCACTAATGGCCACCTTGATCATCCAATCATGATCTAACAACTAAATTCACCTCAATTTTCATGGTAAATAATCAAATTATTGTCAAACAATGATCCAATGATCAAATCATCTTAACTTTCAAGATGGATGGCTGAATTACAGTCAGATCATGATCTAAGGTTCAAACTATTGTTTGATCATGATCTAACCATTACATTGGTATTAAGTGACAATCTAATAGCCACGCTATAAGATCATGATCTAATGGTCAAACTAATTAAAATTTTGAGGCGAACAATCAACATTGTTGAGTCTAAGTGTGTAGTTTTGATGATAATAAAACTTATCTATGACTTAAAATAACGAAGTTTTGCTAAGATTTTAAGGAACAAAGGAACTCACACAGGAGACAAAATGGTCCATAGAGGTTTGTCGTGTTCACTAAAACCATGTATACACAACATAGGACCAACAAAGGAGACCATAGAGGAAAGCATCTAAGTAACAAAGGTTTGTCACACTCTCTACCCAATTAGGTGTTCCTAGTTACACTGATAGAGTTTTTTGATAGAGGATTTATGTCCTATAGAGGTTTGTTGAGATCTCTACAATGGTTATATTCTACAAAGGTTGCTACAGAGGAGACCACATAATTAATTGGACAAGTTATTGCGAATAGAGGATTTCAACAAAGGAGAGATGATAGTAGAGATCTATCACTATAACGGTCAAAACAAAGGGCGTTTGAATGGCTAGTTTTCAATGATCTTTTTCCAAATGGTCAAGAACCCTTACTTGGCATGTAAATTCAAATTCTATTGAGAGAAAGGGGATTCTTAACGGTTCTAAGAGCAAAAAGAGATGCATTCACAAGAGACTCAATAAGATTCCAAGTGCATTTACTCTATTGAGCCTTAATGTTTAAAGAGCTTCAAACTACATCAAATCCAACATTAGGGGAGTCAGAAGCACTTTGATTTCATGGAGTAATCACTACCCTTGAGCTTCTAACATGTACATCTCAACCTATCAAGAGGGATTACTTTATATATTTTTTTATTTGGGTTTTGAATTTTTTGCTATTAAGGAAGAAGATTCTTAGTAGGTGAGCTTAGAGAAACAGAGCATGGTATAAGAGTTCTCGGTGATCTTGTAATACCAAGGGAGGTGTGATTCTATAAGTGGATAGTGGAACCTAAGGTTAGGATTACCTTGGAGAATGGAGCAGGTGCCAAGTTAGCCCAAACTACTATAATTCCTTATATACTTTATTATCTTGTATGCTTATGCGCGCTTCCACTTCTATCTTCTTTCTACATTTACTCATCCATTTAATCCTCAATATTGCTTGGTTTCATACTTTGCCATACCCTGTATTTTGGGACCAACCATTAGCATCAAACTTGAACTAATAAACATCACTTAAATCATGATATAACTATTAAATTGTACTAAATCCTGATCTTACCATTAAATTGTTGCTAGATCATGATTAGATCATTTGATTATTATCCAATCATGAATTAACCATTAGATTACTTTTAAATCATGATTAGACTGTTAAATTACTTCCAAATGATGATCCAACAATTGGATCAACCCAATGTTATACAAATACTAATGTGATGGTTGGATCAACCTAGAATACTATCTCAAATGATGATTCAACAACTGAGTCAACCTAGTTTTTTTTTATCTTCCTTTGGGATCAAAGGCAAAGAACACACTAGTTGCAAATTGAGTTATTAAGATAATCCAATTGCATGGTTTTTCATGAGTTAAATGACAGAAACTATCCACTCTTATCATCTCATGGGATAAATGAAAACTACTAGCACAACTATTTTAATTAGATTGCTCCATAGCCCTAATCTAGACATTAAATAGGTTAAATGGAGATGTGTTCCTACTTTAGACATCAAATAGGTTAAATGGAGAAGTTTTCGTGCTTTAGACATCTCACGGGTTAAATGGAGAAGTGTCAACCAAATAAACCTTTGACTAGTCACCCTATTCTTATGGTTTCTAATGGGATAGAGCAGGAAAACTGGCCTATCATTTTGTCAATTTCTCATGGGCACTATGAAGGTATAAATGACCCATTGTTATGATTTTTAACAAAATAGAGTAAGAAAATCAACCCCATCCTTACAATTTTCAAAGAGAAAAAGCTTAAAATTGACTTGATTCTTATTAATTTCTCATGGGCAATATAACAAATAAATGACCTGGATGGTTTCTATTTATGTTGTCCCAAAACTAAGTGCTGATGTGACTCTTGAGAAGATCCCACTGAGAATCCTACAAGACTGGAAAAGGGTTAGAGGGCACTAGAGGTGATCTCGACGTAAACACTCAGATAATCAAGTCAATAAACAGGACTCTTTTAGAGGGTATAGGCTAGTAGCAAAAGCTTGTGTTTTAGGGGGTGCAGGTGGGATGCAGATTCATGCCTAAAGGAAAACTCTAGGAAAATACACATTCGTAATCATATATGGGATTGCATAATAGTCGGAAGAAGGTATCTCGATAGGATAGGGATTTGACGTGGCGAGGTGCTAGCTAGAGAATGGATATCTGTGTTATAATTTCCTAACATAAGTTCCCTCTAAAGGAGACATACAGTGCAGTTTGGGCTTTTCATCTTTTGGGTCATTGCCTTGCTTCTAGGGATGTCGTGTCCCTAGGTAACCGAAGGGATGAATGGGCATCTTGACTTCTTGATAACTAATGGAAACAAATGAGAGCATCAACTGGTCATTATGCGATGTTTCAAAATGTGTCCCTTGACGCTTTGATTTCTCTACCTCGGTCCTTATAAATAGAGCCTCCTTCTCTACTTTGCTATACTCTTAGGACACATCCAGTCATGGACCCTGGTGATTCAAACACAGGTGATTAGTATGAGGAAATTAATCCAGGTGGTTTAAGTACGAATCCTTGGAGGGTGTTATGTATGAACTCCCAATCAGTTGAATGAATCCATTGTTAGTATAAATGCATAATTTTGATGACAAATAAAACTTGATTAAATATTATATACTAATGGTTCTTGTCAAGCATTTAGTATGCAGAATCAAGTTACAGGCCTTATGGATAAAAGAACACAAAGAAGAATCAGAATATATTCAAGGCATCAATTTGTTTATCTAAATAGATAGGTGCTCCGAACAAATGCAGCGCCAGAGACAAAGTGTCACTACAAACAAAGCTCAAGATGAAAAGGAATTAATTGAGTCACTGTTCATCTGTCAAGGTGAAGTTAGTCTTAAACGAATGCAAAGCAATGAGCATATAATAAACTTTGTCTATCATAAGTAAGCTGCAGACGAATAGCTAACCAAGCCAATGATCATTCATTAACTTAGACAAATGCAGAACAACAAGATTCATATGATCTAAGTAAGCCACAGACAAATAGCTTACTTTATCTATGTATATGAGAAGTCATCTTTGTTTGCGCCGCTACAATTTGTCTATTACTTGCCATGGACAAAGTATAAGATGAACTGCTAAAAAGATAATTCATTCGCGCGAACAAGATTCATCTATTACTTGCCACAGATAAATTGAATCATTGGACTCCATCTAACATTAACGAGGCTCTTTCTAAATTGATGAAAATATCAGTCATTGCAGCATCTCTTCAACCAATATTTATTAAGAATCAGGAAATCATCTTCTCCAAGGTTAGCGCTATAGGCATTCTAGCAGACAAGAATTAATTAGAAGATAGAGAATTCAAATGTGCTAATCAGAACGATCTTGTATCATTAATGGAGCTCACCTATCACCAACAATTGGAATTCAAGGCAATTATAAATGCAACATTAATGGATCAAGAAGAAGGACAATAGAGAAAAACATTCAATCCCTTTTTGAGAGCAATTACTGAGCAGAGCTAAAAACTTTCTACATCTTTTAAGAGCCATGAGCCCTTCATTCAAACCTTTCTCAACTTTCTTTGAAGGCTTCTAACCCCCTTTTCGGGAAAATCATTTACTTTTATATTTAATCTTCAGAATTCATTCCCTATGCTTATTGTGAAGTATTTGTATAAGTGCTCTAACTTTCGATATTCATTCATTGTAATATTCCTTGAGCTAGTAGTTAAGGCTAGACTTAAGAAGAGCTATGATAGGCTGGTTGTAGACAAGAGCTATTTATTTATGCCCCCTAGAGCTGGAATCTAGAAGAGTGCTAGGAGTACTGTGTTTACACCCCTAGAGATGGAATTTAGAAGAGTGCTGGGAGCACTATGGTCACACCCCCTAAAGTTGGAATCTAGAAGAGTGCTAGAAGCACTGTGTTTATGTTCCCTGTAATTGGAATCTAGAAGAGCGTTAGAAGTATTATAGTCACGCCCCCTAAAGCTAGAATCTAGAAGTGTACAAGGCATACTGATTGTATTTTTGCTATTGGAGATAGTGGAACCCAAGACACTAAAAGGAACTGTTCTTATAAGAGTAGAGTAGAAATTCTTGTCTTATTTACTTGTGCATTAATTGAGAGGTTGGATTGGTTGCTAGAGGGACCTTTAATCCTAAAGAGTTCAATAAAATTTTAAATACCCAGTTCACCCCTCTTTTCTTGAGTATTTGCCTAAGCTTCGAGACCAACATCAATTTCCTCTATGAGGAAATAAAAAGGCAAGAAGTAGAATTGAAGTCTAGCTTCAATTGGCTGACCAACACCTAACCAAGCATGCCAATGGTCATATGGAATCCCTGGATTGCATTAAATCTCTAGAAAGGGAACTATCCATGGCTCATTAGTAGATAGAGGAGTTGGAAGTAGTTGTAGATGCTCTGACTGAGTAGATAGGATTTCATCCTTTTTGTTGCTCCCCTTTCTGATAGGATTTCATCAAATAGGATTTTTTAATAATTTTCTTGAAAAAATTATTATTTTACTTGAATCTGCATCCTCTAAATGGGTCTTTCTCACCATAATTACTTGGTTTTGCCTTTACTGATTATTAAACACATCTCTCCACTTTTAATGGCTAGTGGATCTGTCAAGATACTTTGCAAAATCTTCAGAATGGCTCTGCTGGTAAAGTTGAGAAAACTTAGTTTTGCGCTTCCATTTTGTATCATGAGCCCTTCCAGGCTAGTGGATCTATTAGGATATTTTATGCTCATAAACATACCATTTTAGATCTACCTGCCATGTTGTTGGAACTAGATTTTGATGCTTCCTCTCTTTCCCTCCAGTTTCGCTTACCTAGCGATTCTGCAATGAAGCCAATGAGTTTTTTTTAACCTAATTTGCTAGTTGTGTAAATGTTTCACTCCTATTCTTGTAATGATCACTCAGTAGTTATGCCAGAATGTTTCAATTGATGGATTCGAAAGAGCTGGTTTCTTGTGCTTAGTGCTTTCGCGTGGGCTTTCCACTTTTTCAAACTCTGACACTGATCATTCCAAGGTAACTTTTTCTGTACTAATGTGACCTGTCGATGCTTCCATTTGCCCATATGTATGAGGATTAAATGCGATGAGACATGAAAATGACTAGTTCCCAATTTTCATGAAGCCTTAGGCTAGCTAGTCTTTGATTTTGCATGAAAACCTAGGCGGTTTCGTTGAGAAGCATCTTAAATCACTATGGGGATAAGAGATCATTTCCGATTCTTTCCTTTCTTCTTTGTCTCCTTAGCTTCCTAGGTCTTTCTCTTCATCTGGTTTGCTTCTGCCTGTTTAAGATCTCTGTTTGCTTCATGTTCTGTCATGGTTGTCAAAAAATCTCATACGCAATTGTCTATCAACCTCATTGAAGAGTTGCGATCTTATTCTCTCCCAAAAGGTATGTCCAGGGAGTTCCCTTATTCCAATTCTCTTCCATGGAAATTCGCAAAGAACTTTGTTCCTATCTCCTTGGATTCTCTTCGAGCTGGTTTCTGCCTTGACCAGACTCACTTCATTTCTCTTCTTCTTTCTGGCTATGACATTTCCCCCTAACAATTAGTCCCTAATAGCAGGCATTACATCCTTTCACTTTGCCTTGGGTCCACAACCTTTGATAACTTTCTATTTTCGCTGTTAGTATGTTTTCCTCCATTTTTACCCTCACTAAGGTGCTACATTCTTCCTACTATTATTATCTTATTTCTCATGTCCCTTAGCATCAATTGTTAGCATGGGTTTCTAACATGGATGATGATTGGAAGAGCCATTGGGCTTGGGTCAGGGTCAATAAGTCTTTCCCTTTCCCAATCCTTTAGACTACCAATCCCTAGCGGCCACTGGGTGTTGCCTGTTTTTTGGGGCAGTTTAGTTTAGGGTGTTGGTCTCGATCTAAGATAGTTCAAGAGGGGAGGGGGTGAATTGAGCTTTTAAAAATTTCTAGCCAAATTAAAAATCAATGTGTTGAAATGATTAAGGAATAAATCATGCAAAATAATATGCATAAGTATTTTTATAGGGGTTCACAACATAGTGCTTACTCCTTTCTCTTAGCCAGCCTCACTCGTTAGACTCAGGTTCCATTAATCACCTATTGATTTTAGAAATTCACCAACAAACTTTACACACATTGATTTTCAAAGCTCACCAACAAAATTATATACGTTGGTTTTCAAAGCTTACTAACAAACTTATTGATTTCCAAGCTCACCAACAAACTTATACATGTTGGTTTCCAATGCTGACCAACAAACTTATACATGTTGGTTTCCAAAGTTGACCAAAAAACTTATACAAGATCAACAAGCCCCTTGCTTGCTATCCCAAACAATAATAGTTGTAAAAAGAAAATCCCTCTTACATAGGCTAATTTGTATAGAATTAAAGTGTAGTAAAAGTAAATGTATTGCAATAAATACATAGAATTTAAAACTCTCTTAAGTTGTTGTAGAGAATGATCTTTGAATGCAGATTGCTTTTTGGCATTGTGGAGTTGGAAGAAAACTTAATGTTTGAGTAAATGCTCGATAAGCTCTAAATTTCTAAGTTGTCTAACTTATCTTACTTCTTGGAACAACCTCTCTTTACTCCTTTTAAACTAATATTGAAAATCTTTTCATTAAAGAAGATGGTGTTTGTTCAATGTGAGCAAATTGATAAGATTTTTTGCCTATTTGAAATGATCTTGTGGGTTCTTCAATCTGAAGGCTTTTTTACAATGTCCGGAATGAACAATTATGTTTGAAGTTAAGATTTTGAACTGACTTGAACCATTTAGCTAGTGTCTGTTTTCATTTAGTTTTTTTCGAATATGAGTTAGTGTGTCTGGAGTTAAGATTTTAGACTAACTTGAATGGTTCAACTTACAATAGACTTCTTTCTATAGTGTTTGAAAATGAATCGCTGAGTCTGAAGGTGAGTCACAAAGTCTGAAGTTAAATTATGGACTTAGAAGTGATGCATATTGCTCTTGACTGCACTAATGAACTCTGGCTTAGTTCGGAGATGAGTTAGTAAAGTCTAGAGTTAAATTTTGGACTGAACAACTTTAGCAATGACAGTGTCCATAGCTTGGTTCTGAGTTCGAGCTAGCTTCGATAGTGTTCAAGATTACTTTTGTATCCAAATTGCTTTCACAGTGACCAAACTTGGTTCTATTATGTTTGGATTGGTTCTGCCATGTCTGAATTTGGTCACATAATGTCCAACCTTGCTTCTTTTGTGTCTAAACTTGCTTGAGTCTGGAACTTAGTTCCTTTCCTCGTTTTGAAGCCCTATTTTTGTCCGAGCTTGGGCATCTATCTGATTTACTTTGGCAATGATTTGAGACATTTTATGAAGATATTTTAAACATCAATTTTAAAAGTTTCAGTGTCATTGTTTCTCTTTTAAGGCTTTTTTTATGATGTCCGCCATGTTCTTTGAGCCTTTACATTTTCTTTCTTATAAATTTATGGATCTTGTCTCTAATATGATTTTGTATGTGTTGTTTACATGAATTACTTCCTTGATGTAATATTCGTTATTGCATACTTGGGATATATTGATCAGTAGATTAAAATGTTCACTCATGTGCTTCTGCTCATCATCAAAACTTGGTTATCTATACATATTAATCATCAAAATAAATCCAAGTAAAATAGGTTTGGTTCAACATAGTTTTCCATAGACACAGTTTGATGTCCATAGGTAGGCTCCCAATAGATGCTCTTACATTCGCTGATCATTATCGCCACGTGGATTTCCTCGACGGCTTCCTAGATCATCGGATCGCCGCTCCTGATCCTCTTCCTCCCCCATCTTTTTGTTTCCTCATTTGAGTTCTACGATAAAGCAAGAGTCCCATCTCTTTCTCATATCTAGTCTTGGTGAGCATCTGGTTAGGGTTCTTGCTTCTACTTGCACTTCTGCTTCAAGCCATGTGGCTTCGTTCATGCGAACTAGGATAAAAATCATCATTTGGAAGTGGCAGTCATGAGCTTCCACTAGTGCTTTACCATCCTCTCCTTCTCCTAGGTCCCTTAGGGAGGGACCTATGGCTCTGGAACCTCAACTAGAATCAGTTGAGGTTGCATGCTCCCCCTATGCCATTCCTATCGACATCTCTTTAGGAGGGAGCATCTCACATTCATCCTCAATCACTTCCTCCTCTAGGCCCGATCAACTTGCTGGAGCAGATTTGCACTTGTCCCCCCTGTTTCGGGGCCACCATTGCGAAGCATATCCGTGCTGGCAAGGATATAGATGACCTTCTGGGAGGAGTAACGTATCCTCCTCTCTCTCTCTCTATGAATTCTTCCTCTAGTCCTTCAATAGTTGCACATTCTTTGGCTAAATTCCCTTATTCTGTCTGTTCTATTCCAGTAGCACTATCTTGTTCTCTTCCCCCCTAGTTACCTTTTGTTCCTCCACTCCCTATCATGCCAGGGCTGTCATCTGAAGGAGTTCTTGCTATGAATCTGGGTTCTTTTGGGGTGGGCAGTTTTTAAGGTGCTGCTCCAAAGCAGAGTCAAGAGGCTGCTACTAACAAGAGTCAAGCAATAGCTGTTGCAGCCCCTCGACCCTTTTCTTCTTCTGCTAGTTAGTCTCTTCTATTTTCCTATCTTTTATAAAAGATTTTCTTTTAACGAGGATGAACCAACTACTCTTTCTTTCTTTCTTTCTTTTAGGGTTATCTTTTCCTTCTGATCTGATAGTTTCAACTTTGAAGGGTCTGTATGGCAGGCCTAGGTTAGCCCATTCTGCACAACGTCCTCATGCTAAGGTTTTGAGTTGGCTCTGTAAGAAAAGGTTAGTGCGCTTGAGAGCAGAATGGGTAGGGAAGCAGCTTTTTAATGGGATATTGATTCATTAAAGGCTCAACATGCTACTAATATTGCTTGGGTCCACCAGGAATGTATGGAGATGCTAGTAGCGGAGCTTGAGTTTTAGGAGATGTTACTTCAACTAGTTGTTGACTACTTTGGACAGGCCTTCAACTCCTATAAGAAGAAAATGTCCAAAAAATTCCTCAGGATAGATATTGATGATGTACTACTAGATGGGAAGATCTATAGTTCCAACATTAATGAAAAATATTCACTTTTTTTGATCATCTTTTGTGTCTTTCTTATTATATGCTTTAAAATTTTCTACAAGATGAATAACATACTTGCAAATTGCTCATTCTCATAAGTGACTTATGAAGCTACCTGCTCAGGGGACTTGGCGACTTTACTAAGGTTGCCCTTTGACTTCCTTTTGCAAAACTGGGGACTTGGTGACTTTACTGAGGTCGCCCTCTGGCTTCCATTCTGTGGAACCAGGGACTTGGCAACTTTATTGAGGTTGCCCTCTGACTTCCATTCTACAAAACTGGGGACTTGGTGACTTCACTAAGGTCACCCTTTGGCTTACGTTCTGTGGATTTAGAGACTTAGCAACTTTACTGAGGTCGCCCTTTAGCTTCCATTCTGCGGAGCCAGGAACTTGGTGACTTTATTGAGGTCTCCCTCGGCTTCCATTCTACCGAGACAGGAACTTGGCCACTTTACTTAGATTGCCCTTTGGCTTTTGTTCTGCTAAGTGGGGAACTTGGAGACTTTATCGAGGTTGCCCTTCAACTTTCATTCTATGGAGTCAGGAATTTGGTGACTTTATTGAGGTTGCCCTTCAGTTTTTGTTCTGCTGAACTAGGAACTCAGGGACTTTACTAAGGTTGGCCTCTGGCTTTCATTTTGTAGAGTCGAGAACTTGGCAACTTTGTAGGATGCATCACATCTTTGTGTCTTGCTCTAAATGTCATTAAAAAGAGAATTCTTTCATGGAAAATTTGTTTATTGTTTGATTCAATCACTGTACAATGATGTAAAAGGGTCGAAAAGACATTACTAGTAATACTTCCTTAAGTGCTCAGTATTCCATGTTTGTGGGATGCTTCTCCCATTTAGCTTTTGGAGCCTATAGGCTCCATTTTCGAAGACTTCAATGACTTTGTAGGGACCTTCCCAGGAGTAAGAAAGTTTTCCTCTTTGTGTATGGGATTGCTAATAAATGCTTCTCATAAGACTAGGTTTACTTCTTTGAAGTTCCGTGCTTTAACCTTTCAATCATAATATTGTCTAACTTAGGCCCGGTGCCCTGACATCCTGGCCTGAGAGTTGATCCTCATTTCCTCAAGTAGATCTAGGTTTGTTTCTATCAATTCCTTTTTTACTCTTGGGTTGAAGTTTTCTGTTTGGGCGAAAGGCACTTTTATCTCAATCGAGACCTTAACCTCGGATCTGTAGGTTAACATGAATTGTGTTTCCCTTGTGGACCTTTTCGATGTCATTCTCGGTGCCTAGAGTACTTTCGAAAGTTCTTGGTATGTGCTGCCTCCGAATCCCTCCATCCTTTTCCTTAGCCCTGTCAAGATGCTTTTATTTGTGGCTTCCATTAGTCCATTGGTTTGTGGGTGTGCTATTGAAGAAAACTTTTACCGGATCCAGTGGGTCATGTAGAACATTTTGAATGGCTTGCCGTTGAATTGAGTCCTATTGTCTATGATAAGTATCCTAGGAACTCTAAATCTACACATTATACTTCCCATGATGAATTTCTTAGTCTGCTCTGCAGAGATGGATTGGGTAGCCTTGGCATTTATCTACTTCATGAAATAGTCGACAACCACAAATATGTATTTCCTCCTTCCTATGGCTGGTGGGAATTGTCATGATTATTATATGATTTTGATGATATCAAAACTTTTATTAAGATAAAATAATATGTGTGCCTAAATCGTTAATAATCATATGCGTAATTATGATTTGATAAATGTTAATTGATAATGTGAAAAATATACATAATCATGAATGTTTCATTATGTAAGCATACATCTTTTCTTATGGCGCGCTTAATCTTAGTTATCATTTTAATATGTTGAACTATATATTTTACATTGACCTTTATTGAAATATCATTTAAGTGCTTCAATGAAGATATATATTATTCTTGCTCCATAACACATGCATATCACATAAAGATATATATACATTTTGATTATATAATGCTAACAATGTAGCAAGGGCAAAAAACTTCTAAGTGCAAGATCACAATAATTTACAATAAGCTATAACAACTATTTGCTATGGGATTGAATTGCTGAAGACCATGGAAGAAGAGTAAAGAAGAAGGAAAAAACAAGGCTTCGAGGATGAGCTATAAGGAGTTTGCTTTGTTAATTAAATCCAAAGAGAAAACTTCCATAGACAAATGCAATGATAAAAATGGTTAAAGACCAAGCCATGGCTAGGGAGCATAAGTTGTTCAAGAAATTCAAACTATCAATTGGCTAGAGTTTATCTGAGTCACAAGAAGAAGTAATCTCTTCAATGGATCAGACAAATGAAGAAAGACAAAGAAGCAGTTGCCCGAACAATTGTACATAAACAGAAAAGACTTTGTCTAACCAGCAAAGCAAGAAGAAAGAACTTGCCCAAGGATAAAAAGGCAAGCCTTATAGACAAAGTAGAGCAATTTCACCTCAGCAAATCAAGATAAAGTAGAAGGAAGTTGCAAAGACGAACTCCAACTATTGCTCGAATAAATGCAGAACAAATGAGGAATTCAACTTCATCTGCAAGATCAAATTTTGTCTGTTACTTACTATAAACAAACTGGAAGACAAAATAGAAGCTGAACAATAAGGATATACGAAACTGCATAGACAAACTAGCTGATTGGACAAGTGAACTTTAATGCATAGGCACATTCATCTGCAACTTACTATAGATAAACTTATTGTTGGGCCATGGAAAATCAAAGGGAGCCATCTAGCTGTAGCCGAGCAGCTGTCCGACCGATTGATGACAC
>JAYJMB010080674.1:0-21975 GCA_036873735.1 Pouteria campechiana
ATTCCCTGTGGGATCGACCCTTGCATAAGCACACTAGACTATACATCGACCGTGCACTTACGAGGTATTAAATTTGAGCCATCACCAGGTAACAATGCCAAAAACTTATTGGCTTTTGTGTAGGTATACACGGTCATAAGTAATATGGATGAGATAAGTTGAGTATTGTTCTCATGAGGAAGTAGGTTTTTACAAACTAAGTACCAAACCTGTACAAATTAGTAATATTTGATTGAATGAATTTTTATAGATGATATAAAAACTAAATATGAATAAATGATGAAGTTCACAAATTGTAAGAGCAAAAGAAGAAATATCAATGGATGAAAATCTAGGAATTCAACTTCACCTAGCAAATCTACTTGTATGTATGAATTGTATTGATTATTTTATCTTGCCACTCATTGTCAATCAAATGCACTGAAGTATCTACCACCCTTTCTCAAGTGATATGGTAGTTGTGCCTATTAAAGTTACCTACTATGTCTTAATGCAAATCTAAATCAATAAATCCATTAATCTTAGGCATTCATGTGTAATATATGCACTCACAAGGTCATACTCACATGGATTAGATATGTACAATGACTATCTCTAGACTTCATTGCACCATATGTTCTTCAATTCAAGAGTCTATTCCTAATTCACCTCTCTTGAGTATAAATTAAAAATTTTAGTTCATGCACATGGAAGCTAAGCACATACATGCATTAAGATTAGAAAAGAAGAAATAATGAGAAAAAATATAATTTAACTCAAAAAATCAAACATCAACAACTGCTTCATTGCCAGGATCCATTTATCCTTAGATAAAAAAAATTTAAAACATCACATTTGAATTAAAACCAATTGAGTAATTGATAATCATCAACATATTCCGAAGTTGAATGTTAATTCAAAAATAAAAGTTGAATTAGAAAGAAAATAGAATATTTAGTTGTAGTGGATTTCGTGGCTTTCTTTAATGATCTTCTTGCTCTAAGATCTTCTCCTCATCCAATTCTCTTTCCCAACTATGTTTAGGATGTCTCCTTAAATAACCTAACCAGTAGGGTTTTAGTAAAACTCCTCCATGAATTGCAATGCATAAAAATAGAAGTTCTTAAAATAACTAAGTTGCTACATATCCTGAGTTCTAAAAATTGTAACACAATCTTGATTTTAAAAATCAGCTTCCAATAATACTTTACAATCCGCATGTCTTATACTCTTAAATTTGCAACATCTAACGCATGGAAAAATAACTAAATTTGTGCACTTCTAATTCCAAGCTTTGATTTCAAACTTCGTTTCTTGTTATGTTGCTTTGGAGGCACTAAAGATTGAGCTACAAATTTGAATTCCTACTTCAGAGGCACGTAAGTGAACTTCATAGTCACTAAAGCCAATTTTGGAATCAGAAAATGTTGCTTCGAGTCACAAAAGTCAATTTTGAAGGCACAAGTCTTCTTCGGAGGCATGCAAGTGAACTTTGGAGTTACTAAAGCTAATTTTGGATTCAAAAATTATTGCTTTGGAGTCACACAAGTGAACTTTGGAGTCACTAAATATTAACTTTGGAGGCACCAAGTCTACTTTGAAGTTTTGATGTTCCAAAGCAGTTTTACTATAATTATCATAAATTTCTCATATGAACTCCAAATTGAGTAATTTTTATTATTTTGGATAGATAATTTTAAGATATACAACTTTGATGTTAATCATTTTTCCCTATTCTTCTTATATCTTGATTCGTATGAGCTCAAAGTACTGCCTTTTGTGCCTCTAAAATTGATATTTGAGAGTTTTTTGGAGAGAGTAGCACTATTTCGATCATAATGTTCTCATAAAAAGTTAGAATCATACCATTATTTTTGCATTAGATATATAATTTTAGAACAAACAACTTTTATGTTGATCACATTGTCTAAATCATCCATATTTTATGAGTAGTGAGCCTTCAAAGTGACACCTTCTGTAAGATGAAGTAGCAGATGAATATGAAGCTCTATAGATAGTTGGACTATTTTAGCCATAAATTTCTTATATAAATTCAAAATCATCTGAAAGCTAAGAATGAAGAATAAAACTTTCATGTTGAAAATATTTTCTAAATATGCCTCCATTAGTCCAAGAAATTACTTTAAAGTAACATATTTTTTAATCTTTAGTTCCATTTTACAGATCAGTAAAACAAACTTTGTTGAGTGCAATATCCACTAAAAATATTAAAAGATTATATTAAATATGTGAATTTAGATATAAAAAATATGATATATTGTGAGCTTATCAGAAAACTATTTGTGCTGGACCCTTAAGAAAAAGGCGCACAAGAGAGTCTAATGCTCCACTTGAACCCACGTTTTTCAATGCCCGAGCTGAAGACATGACACTCTCCAGTACATCAAGAAGGAATAAGAGAAAGGGGCTTTGACATGACATATAGTGACAAAGTTGATCTCATTCATGTTTGGCATTGGATGCACTTTACAGCTTAGCCTGATGCGACAGTGGTACCACTGGTTAGGGAATTTTATGCCAACGCCCGAAAGGAATACAAAGCAAACCCAAGGGAGCTTAAAGCACTTGTGCGTGGGAAGATTTTGACTGATTTTCTATCGACCAAGTATATGAGTTGGTAGACATCAAAGAGGATGAATACTTAGCTTTATAATGCCATCATCTCTTACCTTACTCAATCAGGTAGCACGTGGAAGGCCCAAAACGATAAGGTAATAAGCTTCCCAAGAAGGCACTTGAAAGTAATAAGTAAGGCTTAGCACTATTTCATTTTGGCTAAAATATTGCCTTTAAATCATATTTCTGATGTTACAAGGGACCCCTTTTCAACTATGCAATTCAGACAAGATTGTCCATCGATGTGGGCTAGGTTATCAAGCGTTTGATTATTTCTTTCATCACAAAGAGACTCACAAGCAGATTGGGACATCCTTCACTTATCTGCCTGTTAAGCCTCATAGTTGGAGTTCCTACCATTGTTAAAGAGGAACTCCAACAACCTCTTTTGGTAATCAATAATGCAGTTATGGAAACTTTTGAGAAGACATCATGTGTAGGTGCAAGAGCGGGCCCTTCATCTTTAACCCCAAGTTCTTCCTAAAAGAGACCCACGGGTAAATCTTCTTCTAAAGAACCTTCTCTTGCTGATCTCTAATCATGCCTAGTGGTGGACCACAACAATGCTCTAACTGCTCTAAATGATGGAGTAGCGGTAACTATTTACATATGTGGTGGACCACAACAATGCTCTAACTGCCATGCTTCGGAGTTGCAACATATCACCAAGCGACAACTCAATTATTTTCTCCACTCCACCAACATTTCTTGATTTACCAGAAGAATTTGAGGGTTAGGTGGAAGGCGACAACTCCAGCAAATGATCCTATCCATTTCAGGGAAGTCCTTATTTTTCACTGCTTTATTCTACATTGATGACAATGTTGAGTTCAAGTTTGGGGGTGTTTGTATTTTGTTTATGGATGTGTTTATCTTAGCTTATGCTTTGTTGTAATTTGTCTAGTGTTTGTGTTGTCTTTAGTTGGTTTGTCTAGCTTTTGTGGTGTCTATGTTGAGTGCTTTATTTGATTATAGTTATGTTTGGATAGTTATGTATTTTGAACATTGATCAGGGTCATTATATAAAACTAATGACATGTAAGTGACATCTGACAATAGTTAAGTTGAAAATATTAGAAATCACTATTATTTGCAATGCTTGACTTGATTCTTTGTCTAATTTTCTATAGATTCCTTATACACCTTGATCACATTGACTTAGACATTTCTCTTGAAATCTTTGAATGCTTTGCATAAGTTTAGGAAACTAAGTTGCATTATTCAATATGAACTCTAGAATTCATTGTAACTATGTTAAGGTAAGAATTGGATGAGATAAAAGAAAAACTAGAGTAAAAATTCATTGTTTATAGGGGGGATCACATCTCTATGAATCAAAAAGAAAATAAGTTTGGGGGTGTGATAGTTTTTGAACCAAACAGTGCATGTGGCAATCAGTCAAGTTTTGACGATGATCAATAATATATGAGTGAACATATGTTGTACTAACAATTATGTTATCAAGCATTGCAGAAGTAGATCTAAACATATAGGGAAGCAATTTGAATATAGTGGACAGTGTACACAGTGAATGCATCAGCAAGCACAATCCACTGACCAAAAGAAGACAAGAATGATCAGAAAGAATGACACTGAAATTTTGAAAAGAAGCCATCAAGTAAATTTATAGTCATGGAGCTCAAGCCTCAACTAGTGATTTCGCAAATTGTCTACAGTTAAAGTCAGTGTCAAATAGCATTTGCCTCAAGAAGATTCAAACAAATCGTTCCATGGACAAGATAGAAAAACTAATTATAATCAACACTTGTCTGCAACTCAAAGATGAATTCAATTTGCAGAAGAAGAAATGAAATGAAGACAAATAAAGAAGCCAAAATGGAGACAAAATTACTCAAGAATTTATCTATCATATAAAGCTCATCTGAAAACTAAAAAGGCCAAGGAACCTGTTTGCAATCTATGAAAATATAGAAGATGAAGAAGAAGCGGCACAACAACTAAAGAAGAAAACTTTATCTATTATCTGCACCTACAAGAGTTGTCTACCATTAGCAACAGACAAATCCATTAGACAACCTTTAAAGAAGTAAGTCATCAATGCCTCAATGAGTCGTCTGTTACTTAATAGATAAGCATCATATAAGCAACTAAAAGGAGAATTTGTTTACTCGCCATAACTTCTCCTATCACTTACGATAGACAAACCAATAGATGAACCATTTGGAAGACTTTGTCTATGGGTAGAAACTTCATCTACTAATCCTAATAGACAAACAACAGATAAAGTACATTTTGTCTATTAGGGAAGAAGCTTTGTCTGTCAAGAAGAATTGTCTACTACTTACAATAGACAAAGGTACTTTGGCTGAAAAGAAGAAAACTTTGTCTAGTGAAGGATACTTTGTCTGCTGTGAAGATGCTCTGTCTACGCTACAAGGATCATTTGCCACTTATAATAGACAAAGTAATACACAAAGCCACCTCACCTAATGAAGGAAACTTCATCTTTCAAGAGAATGATGTCTGATGAACAATGAAAAAAAGAAACTTCATCTGCGCTTCTATGATTTAGCTGATGCTTATAATAGATAAACCAGAAGATGAAGTAAATTGCTATAATAGTCTCTGATAACAACGGAGTGTTCTATCATATGGATCTACTCAAAGTTACTTTGTCTATTACTTATAAGAGATAAATTCAGGACATGATCCGATAAATTTCTCAGATAAAACATGATATATCATGAAGAATAGAAGCCATCTATGCTAGACATCGCTGACTGCACTCTCTAGTCATAACCTCATTTGAAGCAAATGTTATAAAGCTGATGGACAAATTGAGATTAGCTGAAGATGGAAAAAAATTTAAAGGAAAGCAATCTACACTCTGACAAAAGTTGTAATACTCAGAGGTTACATTCGTTCAGGCTTAACGAGCATCTTTCCAAACTAGTGAAGGAGTCAGTCAACCAAAAAAGTCTTCATTCGGTATTTAGTAAAACTAGAAAAACACCTTCTTCAAACAATAGCACTGCAGGCTTTCTGGCTACAAGTGAGTTTCTCAAAAAGATAGTTTTTAAATGGGAGAAATCAAAATGGTCTTCAACATTAATAAAAAGATAACTGCCTACACTGGGCAGAAGTTTTTGAAGCAATATAAAGGTAGTGCAGCAACAACAAAGAAGGTTGAGGAAGCTGAGAGAAAAATAAAAATAAAGCTCAAATGAGTAACACCTCTCTCAATCATACTATGCTTCCTCCTAGATGATAGATAATGAGCCTAAGAGTTCTATCATAATCATTTACCTAGAGCATTGATATCTAATGAGCTTCAATGAGATATCATTTTATTTATAAGCTTAATATTTGTATAAATCAGCTTAGAAAAGAGGTAATATCAAGTGCAAAAAGAGTGCTTTCAAATCAGCTATGTGAGTTAGTGTTGAACTCAAGAAAAACACATTGTATGCATTGTTGGTGAACTCAAGAAAACCATCAAGTTTGCTAGTGACCTTTGAAACTAGTAAGTTTCTTGGTAAGCTTGAAAAACCAGAAGAGTTTCAGAGACACTTGTTTACACCCCTTAGAGCTGGAATCCAGAAGAGTGTCCGGGACACTTGTTTACGCCCATTAGAGCTAAAATCTAGAAGAGTGTTGGGGACACTAGTGTACTTCCATTATATGGGATATAGTGGAAGCCAAGGCACAATGAGTTGGTGCCCTTGGAAGAGTGAATATAGGGATGGGGTTCCCGAACCACTATAAAAATTGTGTTGTCTGTGTATGTTTGCTTGCTTGATCTATCTTTCCTGCATTTCACTATTTTCATTAGTTGCTTGAGAAATTGCTTTATATCCTTCATTACTTCATCAAAAATAATGTTATCACTTACACTATCACACACACACACACACACTACAACATATTCGACATAGGAATGAATAAGAGAAATTGAACTTGTAAAGGGAAGTAGTCATACAATCAAACATGGAATTACATATATATTGCATCACTACTTCCTCTTGGCTCATCAAGTTTTATTTGGCCATAACTTTTTTTTGCTCAATTCACCCCTCCCCTCTTGAGCTATTCATCTATATGGGACCAATAATAGTAATAAATCCAAAGTAATAGGGGGGATAATATTTTTATGAATCAGAAAGAAAACAAGTTTGGGGGTGTGATAGTAATACAACCTAAGTAATAAGAGGATCACATTCGAGAAAAGAAGATAAAAAAAGAGGAATGTAATAGTAATAGAGCCCACAAAATATCAAATGCTCATCTAAAGTAGTCTCTTTGGTTTAATTTGTGAATTCTCAGGGTTGCTTTGAATATGTATTACTTAGTTGCTTGAATGAATTTAAGTGTGCAAAAGATCTAGATTGAAATGACTATAATTCTTACTCATACACATGGAATCTAAGGTGGAAAGGAAAAGAATTAGGATAAAAATTAAAAGACATACATGATATCTTAATAGTTTCCTCTTAACTATGCTTATTTTATGGAGGTTTTTGATTAATGACCTAGATCGATGTTCATTATGTCCTTTGTGAGTTTGTGTGTTTCTATTTTGCTTGAGGACGAGCAAATAAGTAAGTTTGGGGGTATTTAATAAGTGAATTTCATTTACTTAATTATATATGTTCAAGCTTAGTTATTTATAAATCCTTGTTACTTTTATATGTATTTCTTATTTATTGAATTTTTTAGGTTTTTTGAAGATGGAAAAGAAGAGAAAATAGAAGGAAAAGATGAAGCTCAAAGGATGGAAAAGAAGAAAGTTGCAAAGGAGCTGAAAATCAAAGTTGCAAGTGAAAATCCACCTGGTACCGCCAACCCTCTCTTAGCACTGCTAGCACTAGGATCCGTTATCACCACCGGCCAGATAGCAAGGTGGTGTCATCAATGTTGACACCGCTCCTTAATTTTAGCAGATATTTTGCTAAGTGCATAGAGGGGGTTTTTAAGGTAGGAAATGAGGGTTTTGGGGGGATCTTTTTACTTTCATTTTGAGGGTTCTTTCTGAGGGTTTTGAGGGCGAATTCTTGTGTATAAGAAGGAGAGGTTGCAAGTAAGCAAGAGGAAGGAGAGAGAATGTTCTTCATTGTGATGAACCTATCTAAGGGAGTTATTATGAACTAATCCTTCTTTCTAGGGTAAAGATGTAACCCTTTTTGATACTCTTTATTATGTTGATTATTGGTTATAGATAATTATATGATCTTGTTTCATTCATAATGTTGTTTGCGATGATTTAATTTATTTTATTGCTTGATCACTAATATTATGAGTTAGATTGATTATCCATGGTTAAGGTAGACAACATATTCTAAACCATGAGCTCCCTTGAATGAAAAGGATAGATGGTTAAGGTAGACGCCATATGCTAAACCATTTTATTTTAGTTCATTATGTTCTTGAGATTAATGAGTTTTTACCTCAATTATGCTACATACCATAGGTAATTGAAACGAGTGAAAATACTTGATTTAAACCCACACACCTAACGGTAATGATCTTTTGAAAGAACAAAACCAAGTGAAGCATTGAATCCAACATTCCATTAGCAAAGAGGTATTATCTAGTGGTGAAATCGGATCCCTATACCTTTGCATCTTTCTAATCTTCCTGCATTATTATTAGTCATTAATTTACTTGCATTCTATTAAGTTTCTAAAATTTTAAAATTATACCAATCATTACTCCATATTCATTTACTTATAAATACATTCTTTTTAAAGCTTGGATGGTTTAGTAACTAAAACTAATTAAGTTGGTTTGACCATTCTCTATGGGATCGACCTTTGCATTGCACATTATACTTCTATATGTCCATGTACTTGCAATAAATTATAATTTGAACCATCATGCCCCATGATTATACAACAAAATTTCATCATCTTCCTCCCAAAATTTACTGTTCACGAATGGGGTATAAACCCTAGCAAAGAAAAATCATGAAGTCGAGTAGGATAAAAGGATTTACCTTTAGTTTAGTGCGTGGCTTCCATCCTAAAGTAAAAATCCAACTTCAAATCATCAAGGAACTCCACCACGTGTAGCAAAACTCAAGTTTCCCTCTTCTTCCACCGTCCAAATTGAAGGAAATGGGTTTTTGGGAATGTAGGTAATGGATTAAACACTTAAATCAAGCTTCTTCTCATCCAAATGGCAAAAATATCAGGCTTAGAAGGATAGGTTTTAGGGATAGGGTATTGGGGAAGAGGAAATGGGACAAAAATGGCCAAAATGGAATGGAACAGAAAAATAAAAATGGCCCACCACTTATCTTCGTCGTCGGTGCTGCAGTCTCAAATTCTAGCGTTGCGGCACCAGAATACACTGCCCTCTGAATGCCCCTCCCCACAAAATGACATTGGATTTTGGCATTGCTATGCTAAATTCTACTGCCCTCTAACCTACCCACATCACATAACAATGCCACAACCCCAATAGCTGCTAGCACATTTTTCTTGACTTTTCACCACTTGTTTTGCCTTGTTTCTTCTCCTATGCTTAATCCCTTTTTACCACTTTACTTCATGATATATAACCCTCTTTAAATATGATATATGCATACTTCAAATATCAATGTTCATTAAAATTCATAATAACCCCTATAAATAAAATGCCATACCAATTCATCATCCTCACATCCTCACAACTATACCCTATGCATATAATGATCCCAACTTGCTTTACAATTTCAACTTCATTTTGGCTTGATTAGTTCATGCAAACATCCTCCCATTCAACATAAACTTCTAAAGATATTGTTCCACATTGGTCCCACAATAGATTATAGCACAAATTAATAGACATGCTAATTTAAATTTCCCCTGATCTCTCATGCTTCATATCCATGGCAACATCACACACACTTTTCCTAAATTTTAATGCCATGGGCATTACACTCTCCTTTTGAATTTGAGAAGATATCCTTATTTGAAATCACTAGGAAATATGGAACCATTTTCAAGCACTTTATGAGGGGACAAGCTAAGTGAAAGAAGGTAGGATTAATTTGCTTGTCCAAAAATATGAAGTGTTATGCATGTTTAAGGATGAGTCTATTTTTGAAATATTTTCTAGATTTTTAAGACTCACTAACGACCTAAAAGTTTAGGTTAGGATATTTCTTATTCCTAGCAGGTTAAGAAGATATTAAGGTCTCTTCCAGAGGATTGGATGCCAATTGTTATGGCTATTGAGGATATCAAAGACATAAATAAGATCTCAATTGCAAAACTGATGGGGTCACTGATGACCCATGAAGTTTTGAAGAATGAGAAGGAAGGGAAAAAGATGAAGTTAGTATATGACCATGGAAGTGCATACTCTTCATGTAGTGAGGGGGAGGATGATGATGTAGAACTTATGAAAACCTTCTCTAGGAAGATTACGACTCTAGTGAGTATGAAAAAAAAATAAGATTGTAAATTCAGTTGAACATTGTAAATGTGAAGACGAAGAAGAAGAAGAAGAAGAAGAAGAAGAAGAAGAAGAAGAAAATGTAAATGTAAATGTAGAAGAAGAAATTCATTATTGTGTAACTGCCTTCCAATTAGAGACATATAGTAGTAGAAATAGCTCCTCAACATGTATGAACACAAAAACATCAATCTGTTTGTGTAAGCAAAGTAAATGAAGGTATTGTATTTCATTTCCTATCCTCTGTATTATATGTCATTTCATTTTTTAGCCTTCATCACTTTATCTCTCATAAAGAGAACCATCTTGCATATGGGTATGCAAGAAAAACTTAAAAGATAACCATCTACTACTTGAAACAAAATGAAAAATTATCGGCTAGATGAATTTTGGTTTGAATATGAGAAATAAAACTTGTAGTTTATGCATAACAGGGGGAGCATGGAGTATGAAGTTTAAGATCATGCATTATTGGGGGTACTAGTGATTAAATGATAATCCCTCACCTCTAGACCTTTTTTATTATGAAAAAAATGGAAGAATGTTATGACTTGCTAAATTTTATGGAAATTGATGTAAAGAGGGGAAGAAGAAGAAACTAAACTTAATAAATATGGACCAACCTTAGCATAATGAGTTACAATGAAACAAACTTCCATAGGCTTACTATATGAGTTATATTGGGAGAGTTTACTTAGTTCATTAGCACTATTTTTGTCACACCGCTACTAGGGGTCTGTGCATTTTCATGTTTCTCTATAATTATTCCATTTTTTACTGGAAATATTTTGCTAGAAAATTGGCAGAGTCTACCTTGTATAATAAGGATTTATACCTATACAAGCATGTGTCATATTACACTATAATGTCAACAAATATAAAATAATAACATAAGTCATAAAACACATACCCACGACTACTCAAAATTGTAGTCACATAATGATGGCAAATGACCTGCTGGACTATAACCACATAAACCACAGACATCCAATCACAATGACATGCTAATACAGTAATCATATACATTACTCTATATACATCATAATTTACATACAAATTTCCAATTTATTCACATTACAAGGGATCTCAACCCAAGTTTACCAAATCATCCCAAAGATCACCTATCTAAGCCTATTCCTAAGCACCAACCCCTAGTTAGCTCCACTATTGGACCTATGAATTAAAAATTAAAATAAGAAGGTGTGAGTTCGAGCGAACTCAGTAAGTGGGCAGAATAAAGTAAAACAATAATCAATAAACAACATGTTAAAATCTAGAATGTGTGTAATCAGTGAACAGAACTATAAGCAATAAACAAACAATTTCATAAACAATTTTATTCTATAATAGTACAGGACAATGCCACATTGTCCATATGATCTTAATGCATACATTGTGAAAATCCTAATTCATATGTAGCCTCACAATCACCTATCCTCATGATCTAGATTCATATATTGTTTCATTATTAGGGCCCTCCCATTCATTCACATTCATTTACATTAAAACATCACTTATGTCGACCTCATCATCAATGGATTTCCATTTAGACCAATTTATCTAACACATTGTCATTCATACTTCATTCTTCTTATCACCTGTTCATCATTTGAATTCTCTTACATTTAATAATCTTACATTTAATAATCTCTGAATCAAATGTCACATATCATGTGTTTACTTCTCATAGGTGTACCTTATATCCATACTACTCGATGCCATATCATAGTCATGTTGGTCAAGTAGGTCGACATCTCATGGTATCATATCATATCTATGCTATCAACTGTCATACTAAATTCATGCTACCACAGGTATAATACCACCAAAGGCATATTCACCTTACTTTCAAAAAGGCATAATACCAACAAAGGCATATCCAAACTATGTTTGTACCTGCAAGGGTACAATGCCACCAAAAGCATATCCATATCATTTGCATGCCGATAAGGGCATATCCACATCATTTGTATGCTTGCAACGGCATATCCACATCATTTGTATATTGGCAAGGGCAAGGGCATATCCATACCATATTCCCATAAAGTCACAATCATCCACGTACATTCATCTCAATATCCTCACCTCTCACCTAAGTCCTTTTATATGTCATCCAGCATATCATGTTCACCATGAATCATGACTCATAGTAGAATACTAAACAAAGCAATTTCATTAATATTTCAGTTATAATAGTCCAAAATTGCATCATTCAATCAATCCAGAGCAATACACCATTTACTTATATAATCCATAAGGAAATCACACTCATAAGGAAATCACGCATTGTTCTATATAAGAACAAGAGATATTTTGCATCCCCACCCATTTACACTATCATATATTATCAAAAGCATTACTTTAAAGACAATCATGAGATACACTCTATCCCCATCAAATCATATATTCACATAACAAAATAATTTTCTTTTCATATACAAGGATGAGATAATCTCTATCCTCCAGATCTCACACATTCACATAAGATAACAAAAACCAATTAATATGAAATCATCGAATATTCGCTATCCCTAATCATGCATACATGCCCAGATGCAACACATGGGATAATTACTATCCTCAACTATCTTTACATTCAACTAGAAAAGAGCTAACTTACCTTATTAGAGAACAATCCCAAAACGCTTTAAGTCCCACAATTCAGCCTCGAATCAATGCTCAATTACCCTAGACACATATATAACATGTATCCATGTTCAAGTTGCATATATGTTTCATACAAAGGCAACATTAATCAAGTCATTCAAGTTCATTAAGCCCCAATTTCTGGATTCCACAGTTTATTCATATCACTGTTCGCTCATGGGGTGATTGTCTCAATGTAGTTTCAATGAAATTTTCTTTATCATATAATTTATATTTTAGCCCAACTTTAATCCCTTTTTATCATGCATTCCATACTGTAACACCCCTAAATTGAGGGGGGCTACTTACTCATATTTCAAAGAAAGATCTTGTTGGAAATCCGGCAGAGTCGAGGGTTTTCAAACCTGTACATACATTCAATCATTCATATACACCATACACATCTACAATCCTCCTACATCCACAGTCACATAGACCAACTAGTAGTCTTATGGCATGAAAATAACTAAGAATCAATAATTGATGAATATTGAGAATTTAAACTTCTCCTTATACATCATACAACAATAATAAATTCATAAATGACAAATCACATAATGCATTATAATCTTTTTCAATAAATAATCAAAAGCTAAATAAGGAATGCCACTCCACCACCACTGATTCCCATTTCCGACACTAACCCCCGTTTGGGCTCCTCCAACATACTTGGTGTCTAAAACATGAGAAAAGAAAAGGGATGAGTCCGGGCAAACTCAGTAAGTAGGAATGGCAAAACCTTGTAAATCATGTATAAAGTTGCACAACCAACACATGCTAGTGCAATCATAGTTCACTCAATCCAAACATACTCATAAGTAATTAAACATACAACTATAATGTACTTGGTGCCATAAAGGCCAACACTTACTACATACCTTATATGCTACACAGACAATCTATTAGTCACACAGACCATCCATACGCTATACAGGCAACACTATAGCCACACAGGCAACACCATACGCCACATAAGCAACACCATAGCCACAAAGTCCCATCATTATATTATACATACATCCATATGAACTTTACTACCATATCATACTCACATATATTACATTACATGAACAAAAGTAACCTCAACAAGATAGGTAACAATCTATTCAAAACATCAATTGCATGTAGTAAATTCAAGTCAAAGCATATTCCATAAACACATCTCAAATCATTAACAAACACGATAAATCATGGTGCCCGTATGCCAACATGCTAATGTACTCAATCTTACATAATTTGATAAGAAACCTACTTACCTCACTTGAAAATGAATTTGCAACCTTCAATTCGATCCCTTCCTTCTAATTCAAGGCCTAATGGATCCTACAAACATTTCAAGTATCACTTTTGGCATTCTCAAACAACTACATAAGCTCTAGCTCAATTATATGCATTTTTAAGTGACATTCACCCATTTATACCATTGGATATTTAGGTTCTAAATCATCATTTTCCATATCCCATAACTTACTACCTATCTAGGTAAACATGTAAACATAAAAAATAATTTCATTGCATCATTTCCAACTTGGTTTTTAAGGGTTTTAAAATTTCAGCTTGGTCTCTTTTTCAAACTATGAAAGATGGATTACAATCCATCCTTACATATCAAAATTTATAAAACTTTAAGGGTCTTAACCTTGTTAATTATACTAGCAATCCATTCACTATTTAGTTCAAATAAACCCATCTTATAGTTGCCATAAGCCCATCATATAGCTGTCCTTTTTAAGAGTAGTTTAAAACATGCATCCCACTTGATCCAAACACCTTAACTCATTGCCATAGCTACCTATTTTTCCATCCTAATTTTAATCATACAATTGAGACACTAAATATTTTATTTTATTTGTCACTTAATGGCCAATTAAAATCTGAATCCATTTACCCCAATTCTGCTTTGTTCTCATTGAAGAATTTCATCGAACACTTGATAGACATCTGTAATTTGTAACTTTTAGCATTATACAATCTGTTCAACTTGCACCCTTCATTAACCCATCTATTTACCACTAAGTTGGCATCATAATTAACAATTTAACTTGATAAATTAAAGCCTAATTCCATTATATCATCTGCCCATTCATTCCATATAGTCTTATGGTGACAATGCATCATATACTACTCTTACATAACACTAATTTAAAAATTTCAGCAATATGCATCATAGCAAACCCATTTCCAATCAGGCATATCCTTAATCTCATATAATTAACATAATAATGATAGCATAAACATGCTAATTATCGGCTAAAATTCACTTGAAAATAGCTCCAACATCAATGTACATTATACAGCCCTTCACTTAGGCATTTTATCAAAAACTTAAAGGCATGAGTAACTAATAAACTTTTAGCAACATTTGATCATTTTCTTGCATAATTAACATCCTAAATTCATCACTAATTTAATAATTAAACAAAAAATCTATTTCATATACCACAAATAGCCCATTCATGCCCTAACATGCCATCACACCCATTCATATTGTTGTCCATTTGTGGGCAGCAATATATGGCCAAAATCATGCCCAAATCACTTGTATTAAATTGCTATTTATGATTAATCAATATCCCCATTAAAATAGCTATCAATCCCTAAGAAAATCAAACATTTTTCAACCCTAGATAGTCCCCCCCGAATAGAATATTAACCTAGCAAACAGGTCATATGAAATTGAATTGGGGAAAATGCAATACCTTTTAACCCACTTTGAAAACCACTAGAATCTTCAAAAATCCAAGACTAGCAATAGCAACACAAGGTAAATAGATTATTCTTCCTCCTTGAAATTGTCCAAGCTCGATGATTTGGGTGGCTAGATGCGTGGGGATGGATTTTATATTCGTTGGCACAATTTTCTGGCTTGAAAATCGGTGGGAGAAAAAAAATATGGGCGTGGGATGAAAGGGGGATGGCTGGTTCATGGGTTGCAAGAAGAGGGAGGCATATTAGGTTTTTGGATGATGGTGGATCTCCTTAAAGAAAAAGAAAAAAGCTTCAATTGTGATGCCCATGCACCTACAGACTATACTTATAATGAATGCCACTTTTTCAATTATTTGGCACATATAAGGGCTAATTCATCAAAAGTGGTAAACACAAACATTGTATCCTTTATTGTGAATTTTTCAATGAATAAAAAATCACTAAATTCTGATTCCTCATGAAAAGGTTACAGCCAAAACATTACAACCATCTCCAATCAAAGTGGCATCACTTTGTGGGACCCATGACTTAAAATATAAGCATAATTAGAAATTATAGTCCACATGAAAGTTATAGTACTTGAAATTATCTAAACAATGCTAAAAAAAGTACCCAATTCTAAGTTTGTAAGAAGAAGCTATGGTCAAAATACTAAAACTACTCTAGAAGGGCAAAATTTTTGAAAATCATATTAAATTTCCAATTATTTAGGGCCACTAATTACCAAGAAATTTATCATAATTGAAAATTAAACTTACCAAAATTTGGGGTTATCACATATACTTTGCCTTAATACCTACTTAATGGATGATTAAGGGCTACTATGGAATTATGCATACACACCATGTTTCTTATTCAAGCATTTGATCAAACATCAGAGATGCATCCTTAAAATTACAATTACTCAACAAAGTGTCTTAAAGGAATTTCATTTCCAATGACATAAATATATTATACAAGATAATTGTCATATAATTAACCTTAATAATAAGCCAATTAGGCTTTAATTCAATAATTTCATTGCTCATATACACTATGTATGAATTCCCTTTCTCAAATCTTCATTCATGCCCAATTAAGTTCCAAAATGTTATAATCAATTGATTAATCATTTCCCCCATGAGACCATATACAATTCATGCAATTTCCACCCAAAATCACTATTTGCAACAAACATGAAACCCTAGAAAGGCAAAAATCATGAAATCATTTAGGGATGAGGGACTTACCATCAATTTTAGGTGTGGCTTTGTTCACTAAAACTATACTGCAAGTACACGATGTTAAGCTTTGTAATAAAATGGTGAGTGAGTATCATCTCCACAAGGACTAGTGATTTTAATTAGTCACTAGCTATTGCAGTGCATAATTCCAATTTTATTTGGAAAATTAAATAATACGAATTTAACTAAGAACTAAAAAGAAGGGTAGGCTTTTGTTGGAAAGTAATCAAGGTAAAGAAGCTCTAGAGGATCGGCTTCACTTGTGTTTAGATCATGGGTTCATCAAATTAATATGCCTTGAGTAGTTTCATCAATTTATAGATTAAGAATCCAAATGCATTTATCCTCCTCTCCTGAGTGACATACTAAATATGTATTATCAATATTCCAACTTCAACATTCCTATAAAAATTAGGATATTAAAAATGCATTAAGATATGTGGTTTCTTTTAACTAATCTTACATAACCTAGAGACTTTCCCAGGACATCCAACATTACATATCATGATGTTGAGATCTCATTTAGAATTACCTCTTCCGAGTGTTGAATTCTAAATGCTGTATCATTTGATAAAGGGTCATTAAATTGAAGGCATTAATCACACAATATCATAAATAAATCTTTGAAACATACTCAATGACATGACTCATTGATTAAACCCTAAATTCAACACAAGATCCATCTTTCCTTTAGAAGGAGAGATTTAGCCACTCATATTCAAATCAATAGACATAGCTTTATCATTCAACATTGTCTAAAATCTGAATATAGAGTTTAATCCAAGTACAATCAAAGAATGAGAAGCAAACACTGAAAGATTTGAGAGTGAAAATGAAACCAAACTTTTCTTCTTTGGTTTCCCTTACTGAAAATAGGCATGAAGCACGTTTTTCAAAAAAACCATTTTTCTCTTCTCTTCCCAAGTTCCAATCCAATCTCCAAGCTGCTCCCTAGATCACCAAGATTCCATTTAGGGTGACCTCTTTGAGCTTTTTATACTCCTCCCTTTAATAGTGATCTTTTTGTAGCCTTTCCATGAAATCCCAGAAGCATCATTTCCAACACTTTCAAAAAATCCAGATCTGTATCTCTAGCTATAGTGTCACACCATAGTGTTGCGACATTAGATCAGTTGATTTGCAAAGTTCATCACTATGATGCGACATGGCATCACAACATAGCAGTTGATGCTTTAACTCTATGTCGCGACATGGTGTCATGGCATGGTGTCGCGACATTGCACTACTGCCCAACTTGTTACTTTGAGTTCCTGTCGCAACATACTGGTCCTCTGTCCAATGCCCTGACATGGTGTCATAGCATTTTGCCTATTGTCTTCCTATGCATTTGCTGTGCCACGGCATGGAGCTGTGGCATTGTACTTGCTGTCTTCATGTGTTGATTCTAATGTCATGACATGGTGTCGCGACATGGTGTTGTGACACGGAGTTGTCTACATTGGGTTTTGTATTCTCACCTTCATTCTTCATGCTCCATCTCATATTCATTTCTTTGTTTCTCATCCACTTTACTTGCAATTGTACATAAATATTAAACACATTATTTTAACTCGAGAATGGCTCAAAAATATGCTAAAAGTTAGCTTGAGATTGCATAATATAAGTGAATATTATTCACTCATCAGGCTTCCTTCCTTAAATGAAGATCGACCTTAGTCCTCCAAGAATCATCCTAGAATTTCCTACAAACCCAATTTTCTCACTTCTTCCATCATTCAAACTAACTAGGTGTGGATTTAGGATACATCAACGGTAGATCACACTCTTAAACTAAGAGTTTCCTAGTTAAATCATATCAAAATGGGTAAGAAGGGGGCTGCCATAGAGGTTTGGGTGTGGAAGAATAGAAAGAAAGAAAATAAAATGAAAATGGGCTAAAACAACCCTTAAAAACCACAAATCGGTGCACCACCACCTACCGATGCTGAGGCACTAGCCCCATTGGTTGCCCTAGCCCCTTTTTTTTTGAGTGGCACCACGGCACAAAATTTGGGTGTTTGGTGCCCATTTTGCTACCCCCCATTACTTCATGTTATGCATTTATTTTCCCTCTATTTTCTCCTTTCCTTTTTCTAAGGTACTTAGTCATGACTTTTTTACATAATTATGACATTAAAATACATTAGTCCCCTCAAATAATTAAGAATAATGTCATTTAGTCACCATAACTTAAAATTTCATAACAATTCTTGTCTCTTCACACTTAGTATCTTCATCTTCATTTTGTCCCCCAATTAATAATTTAAGAAAATTTCTAAAATTTCCTCACTTTTAACACCCCATGTGTTACAGTTTTATTAGTGCAAGTCATCAAGTTTTGTTATCATAAAAAAGGGGGAGGATATTGATTCTAAGGGTCTAGTTTTGATGATTAACAAAACTTGTTAATGACTTGAATTAAGCTAATGATATGTTCTGAGATTTCTTGATTTAGAAGAGGCTTTAGACATGATGCAACTATGCTCAAAGGATGTTCTGAAGGCTTCAGAGGAAGCTTCAGATATTCAAGCATGTTATCTCAAGTCTTCAATTCAGAAGGGAAGAACAGAAGCTTCAGAGGATGTTCAGAAGTAGGAAGAAGCTTCAGAGCATGTTCAAAATATGGAAGAAGCTTTAGAAGAAGAAGAAGAGTTTCAGAGTATGTCCAAAAACTTTAAAGCAAGAGGAAGCTTCTGAAGTGACATAGATAAGTTTCAGAGCTTTAGAGTATCTTTAGAGTCACTTTAAATGGTGAACAGAAGCTTCAGAGGAGAAGAAATAGTTGTTGGGGATGTCAGCACTCAAAGGGAACTTTAAAGGTTCTAAAAGAGAGCTTCAGAGGTTTTCGGAAATGTGGCATTGAAGATGGTTGGGACCATCAGACCTTTAGAGGTTCTTCAGAGGAGAAATTACTTTAGAGGTTCTCAAGTTATGCATGCCAACAATCACTGATGAGAACTCAACCTTCAGAAGCTCTAAAGTGTGCTTAAAATGGCAGATTGCACAATCTAAAATGATCTAAAACATCCTCAAAATGGTTATAGTAGCTAGAATGGTTTTAGAACTTATAAATAAGAATTTCAATGAAGAAGTAGAAGACTCTTGAGTGGATTAAACATAAACCAATCTTAACAACTCAAGATTCCAAAAAGTACATTCTCTCCAAAGGTGCTTCAATGTTCAGAGTGTTCAAAGCTGCATCCTTTACATTTAAGAGGAGAACAAAAGCCCTATGAGCTTAATATTTATCATTTGTATTTGAGCTTAAACTATGCACATTTAGGCCTGATTAGAGGTAGTGTCTTGTACACTTATATTTTTTATATTGAGTTTCTGGTTAGCTCTGGAAACCACATGGAGTTCCTAGTGAGCTCTGAAAACTAAGTTGTATGAGTTTATTGGTGATTCAAGGAAAATTGATAAGCTCATAATTTATCATATTTTAATACCTAAATTCATTTGTTTTGGATCCTCAATTGACATAATTTCATTGATTTATATTTACATTAGATCAATGGAATTGAGGTCAACTTAGGCCAAAATATGCTATTTTGGAGTAGAGATCTTCATGGGGACACATGCCACTATGGGAGCATTCATCTTAGCCCTTAATCAAGCATGAAGCATGATGCAAGTGTGTGCATAAAGTAGAGTGTTGAAAGCAACTTCTATAGACGTACATCTAAGAGAGCTTTCCCAAATCAATTGGGAAATTTTAATTCAGATTATGTGCAACATTATTGGAGAGATTATGTGCATCTTAATCATGAATTCATGCAGCAATTCGGGTGGAGAATTTTACATAGAAGTTGCATGAGAGTAAATTGTGCATAAACCAATCTTGCATAAGTTAATTGCAATGCTAAATCAATTCGTATAATGCAAGATTTATACATGTGAAAATCAAATATATTTAGCAAATTTTATGGATACACGAAGTGGAGAAAATTTTGCACAAATAATATGAACTTTCATGTGAAAATTTTTAGGAAACTTCTTGCATAAGATTAATTTCAATATTCTAGTGGCAATTCAAGGCTGATTTTTGGCATATATTTAGGCTAATTTGGAGAAAGTGTTAAACATAAAATTTATAGATAGTCAAATTATGTTTCCAAATCATTAAGAATCTTATTCTTTGGACTTCATATGAGAAAGTTATGGCCAAAATATTGAACACTATTCCTAGTAAATAGTTGGGCGGGTGGAAAGTTGATATTTTTGGAAGTTTAATAATTTTTATGAAAGGCTGCGGTTCTAATATATATGGAAGTGCCACATTATCCTAAATTAGGTTATTTAAAGGGGATTTGAACTATAAAATAGGAGAAGATACAGTTTAACATAGAGAGAGTGCAGGTAGAGAGTTCTAACGGGAGAAACAAGGTAGAAAGAGAATGATTCGAGTTCTACAAAGAGTTTTCTTTCTATTTTTATCATAAGCTAATTTTCTTTTTCTAGAGTGAAGCTGTAGCCCTCATGGATACTCTTTGTTATATTGTAATTTTTGTTTATCAATTCAATGTTATCATATTCCATTCATTGTGACTAATATAGTCATCTTATTTATTTAATTACTTGATTACCAATTTTATGAATTAGATTAATTGTCTGAGAATATGGTTATGATAGATGCCTTATGCCAAACCATGTTAGAGCTCTCTTAAATTAATGAATAGATGGTTATGGTAGACACCTTATGCTAAACCAATATATTTAGTTCATGAAAGTTCTTTTGATCTTAATGAGTTTTCAACCACGATAACATTACACGCCATAGGTAATTGGATAGGTGAAAACACTTTATTTAAACTCATGTGCCTAATGATAATAATCATACATTAGATAGAATGAACTCAAGATATGAATTGAATCCAATATCCTAATGACATAGAATATCAGTGAGTGGTGAAATCGGATCCTTAGACTTTTGCAACCTTGAAATCTCTTTTATACTACTCACTGTCTCCATTATTTTCTAAATCTTATACCGAGATTTACTTAATTTCTAATTCATATTAATTAATTTAGGATTATTTTTGTTTCAATAATTAGAGTTAATTGAATCATTTTATTCAATTCTTTATGGGATTAACCCTTGTACTTGCATGCTATACTGCTATAAATTTGTGCATTTGTGAGGAAGTATAATTTGAACCATAAAGTTTTTGGCACCATTGCCGGGGAATTGGTTTTAGATTGATTCAATTAATTTAGATACAAATTTTTTTATTTCTTTATTGTATTTTAGTTTCTTTAGGATTTTTAGTTATTTAGTTTTTCTTTCTTTCTATTGCAAAGGAAGGAGTATGATGAGAATGCAAAATGTCATATTTTATTCTCCTAATACTTCATCTTTTGCACCTATTTGATTCCTAAATAT
>JAYJMB010080685.1:3296-21969 GCA_036873735.1 Pouteria campechiana
CACACAAACATAATTTTTTTGCGATCATTACAATTGTCAGGTGATGTGCGAGATAGCTCTTGAAAATTGGCTTCATTGCAGGAGATATATAAAGGAGGCTCATAAAATAGGCTCCACTATAGGAGATATCTAGAAACGGCTCAAAAAATAGGCTTCACTGCAGGAGATATTTGGAGGTGGTTCATAAAATCGACTTTACTGCAGGAGATATTTAGAGATAGTTCAAAAAATAAGCTTAACTATAAGAGGTATCTAGAGGCGGCTTATAAAATCGACTGCAGTTACTTCTTTTCCTATGCATCTTTAGATACTTGTAGGCAATGTGGTGAGGCGCCTGTTATATTCGACTTAATGAAAGGTGATATCCCTAGGCAACTTGAAATTTTGGTTGAATAAAAGGTGATGGTCTCGAGCATTCAATCCAAGATTACTAAATCCATCTTTTTAGACGCCGTTTGCCAAGAGAAAGGAGGAAGATGGGGGAAAAGAGAAGAGGAATCATTTGTCGGAAGAAAGGAGGAAAACAAGGAAGAAGAGGGGAGGAGTCATTAGCCGAAAGAAAATGGAGAAGAAGAGGAAGATGAGGGGAGGGATAGAAATATCTCAAATTTAGCTCAGGCCGTTGGTCGGATGGCAATGGGGATGGTTTGAGAACGAAAGCAGGCAAATGGGGATGAATTTGGCATTAACGAAAATATAGAGATGGATTTGGAATTGATGGTAAAAGTTGGGGATTAATTTGGAAATTTTCATTTACTTATTACACGCACACACACATATATATAGTTTGGGTCTTCTCCAAATAGAATGTGGAGATACTCTTAAGAAAATCTCACCTAGAATCCTGCAAGACTAGAACAAAGGTCAGAGAACACTAGGGGTATTCTTGGTGTGAATACCCCGATGCTCAGGTCGATAAAGAGGACTTTTTTAGAGAGGATGAGATAATAGTAAGCTCCTGAAGGTAGATACGTGAGGGCATTTATAATAGAATATAGGTGTGTAGTGGGAACATCTCCGCAACTTATACACAAAAAGAATTGTTGAGTCATTCTTGTAAAGTAGGAGTTCTGCTTCTACTGAATCCTATGTGGGTTGGTGTGATTTGGATAATTAGGTACATGTATTAGGGTTTATTAATATATATATATATATCCCGATTCATTTTAGTGAGATTATTTTCGCAACTCATGTGGACATTACGCCACCGCAAATAAAAAACGCGCTAAGCGAAGCTTCTCATAGCTTTTCCATGTGAGGAGTCGTGAAAACGTTACGCGTTCATTTTGCGGGTCTTTTCTGCCTTGTTCCGGTACCGACACCAATCTCCATTTTCTCGCTATAGATACTAAAAAAAAAAACAAAAAACATAAACAAAAACAGAAAAAAAGACTTCGCCGACCTTCAAACGTCAGAAGCGCCAAAGCCTCTCACATCCCGTCTTCGCCGTGCGTCTGGATTTCTGCCTTTCTTCCCGTTCTTTATTTTTCTTCATCGAATTTCCAACAGATTGATTCGATCAAGCCATCGTGCTATCGAGCTCTTCGGATCCAATCAAGGAATTAGCGTCAACCGAACCATTTTCTTCTCGTCGAGGAGATCGTTTTAGGGTTTTTGAGATGGCTTCCCAAGATCAGAAGCAAGGTGGCGGATTCTTCTCATCGATCGCAGCCAGTATTTCGAATTTCGGCTCCGCTATGCACAAATCCGTCAATGGGTATAGTAAACGTCTTTCAAGACCTGATCTATCCCTCTTTCTGCGTCCTCGTCCCTGAAATTCCAGTTGATATCGAATCCCTTTCAAAAATGACTTCATTTCATTTTACTAGTTATTAATCGAATATTATGTAGCCAGGATTATTTATGGTTACTGCTACAGAATTTCGATGAGGCACAATAAGATTAAATCAATTTTTAAGTGGTGGACAAACTCACTAATCTCTTTTTTCCTGAATTTTATGAGAATTCAGTTATGGTCGGAAGACATGGTGACTTTTGCTTTCTAAGCATCATTTATACTTCTTTGAAAATCTTCTGTTGTTTAACTCCTTTTTAGTAATCTGATCCGTAAAACAGTTAGTAAGATTCGTCTGCTAAAAAGTTGCTGAGAACATGTTTAGTTCTTCAGCAAAGGGCAAGGCGAGAAGGGTAGTTTTGTGGATACCTGTGGTTCACATGTGAGAGATCTTGGATTGTGTAGAAGCATTTTTGGCAGTCTTTTGATCAGGAGGTGAATTGATTTGGAGGACTATGGAAACTGAGATGCAAGATGACTAGCAGTCTGTATCATCAAACTTGATAAATCTACAATCTCGATTTTTTTCCCAAGATGAGTGCATTGAATGGCATGTGCTTGTTTTGAATAAATTTACCACTCTTCCTGTACGTGGGGGTTTTTGGTTATTATGTAAAAGATCGTGTGCGGATATATCCTTTTGTTTCTGTTTTAGTTGCGAAAAAGAAAGCATTAAAGAGTTGAAGTGGTTCACTACTCTGATTCAGTACCCATTGCAGGAAGGGAGGCTGATGCAGTCTTTTCTTTTCATTTTTTTCAGTTGCATTTGTCACTTTTACTACCATACGCATTTTTGTGACTCAAAATGCAAATGCTACAAAGTGTGCATCTCTAAAAATGATTTGGTTGTTCTTTATATCTTTGTGACTTGTCTTCTTCTTGCCATGTATTTTTTTTTTCCAATTTAAAAAGGCTGGCCATGCTTCCATGTTTCCATGCTTGGTTAATGTTGTCAGGAAGGATTGGTGAAAATGGATAAAAGTCTTTACAGTTAATTGACTAGGGCCTCTCTTCACAATTATCATGCTGAATGCGAAATGTACATGTTGTTGTTGCTTTTCTAGTTCTACTGGGACAGACTCAGTAGCCTGTCACCTGATGCCTGTTACTGCATAGTTTATTACTTGCTAATGCTATCCAACCAAATAGTTTTCTGTTTGCTGATTGGTCTGGCCTGAATCTTTGCCTGGCATTCTCTTTTCTCTTGTAGTTTGCTTGAGTATGAAGGTTTAGAAGTTATCAATCCTGAAGGAGGTAAAGAAGATGCAGAAGAAGAAGCTCACAAAGGAAGATGGAAGCTGGAGGTGCTCTTTGCTGTTCTTTTCATGATTGTCCATCTAACCTCACTGATGTAAGCTGGCCCTACTGGCTGGTTTATAAATATGGAACGACAATGGGCTTCACATGGTTAGACATGTTGGCTCCAAGCTGGCAAATGGCTGAGAAACACAATGTTTCAAATGCATGATCATATATGTTGAAGTGATTGTGAGAATTTTCCTCAGCCAACTTAAGTACTTGTTGTTAGGCTGTAAATGTAAGATTGAGCATGAATGTCAATCATGACCAATTTGCAAAATGTTCTATGAAACTAACAGCAAGTGATGCCCAAAAATCAATATGTGGATCACCAGATGCCTGATAGAATGTTCAAGCTAGCTGAGAATATGAAGATAAGTGTAGGAAAAAATAAGTAAAAGAGAGAAGTGAAAGGAAAAAGGAAAACTACTGCAGGAGTTAAAATTTTATGGCAGCATAGATAGGTTTGCTCTTTTGGTTATATGGAAATTTCTTTCTTGTTGTGCTTATATTTCAGATCCAATCACGTGGTTTGAACATATGCAGATTACTATTTCTTTTATAGTTTTATGAATAAATTTTCTCTTTCATTTTTGTAATTAATATTTGTTTCTTTTCAATATTTATTCATGTAGGAGAGAGATGGCTACTGGAAGATGATGCAGAAGTATATAGGTTCGGATGTTACATCAATGGTGACACTCCCGGTCCTTATTTTTGAACCTATGACAATGCTTCAGAAAATGGCAGAGGTCTGTGCAATTTATGTTACACTTACTATATTGTCTTTCATCTTTATCACATTTGATGATAAATTGCATTTTTCCTCACAGTTAATGGAGTACTCTCATTTGTTGGATCTGGCCGATGAATGTGAGGATCCCTACATGCAATTGGTATATGCCTGTAAGTATTAATCTGATTGTGGTGCTTGCAAACTGCTTGAATCTATAATCTTGATTCTCGTGTAATGAAATCCTTCAAAATTGGTTGCAGCATCATGGGCAATATCTGTTTACTATGCTTACCAACGAACTTGGAAGCCTTTCAATCCCATCCTTGGTGAGACTTATGAAATGGTTAATCATGGTGGCATTACATTCCTTGCAGAGCAGGTGAATTTTCTCATCCATCCCCTTTGATTGTCTTCTGCATCTTTCGCCTGCTGATTTTTCACAATAATTATTTTTATAGATTTACATTTGTTCATGCAACACCCATTAGTTACTAAATCAATTTGGCATTATCATTTGCAACAGTTTTTGAATAGCACAATTTGTTCTGCAATTCTCAGTTCCTGTTTTTATAAAATACCAGGTCAGTCATCATCCTCCAATGAGTGCAGGGCATGCAGAAAATGATCACTTTACATATGATGTGACATCCAAGATAAAGACAAAATTTCTGGGGAACTCTGTTGATGTTTATCCTATCGGCCGGTAATTTTTATATTTCTTGCTTACTTATCCTGAATTGATTATGTGGAATAAGCTGTTGAAATTCTAGAAGTGCTGTTCTTATGTTGATAATGCAAGTTGTCCCTCCCTCTCCCTCTCCCTCTCTCTCCCTCCCTCCCTCCCTCCCTCTCTCTCCCTCCCTCTCTCTCTCTCTCTTTCTCTCTCCCTCTCCCCCCAAGTATCCAGACGTGCTATGCATCTCATCAAATTATGTGTTAATCAATTCTATTGATGCTGAAGTTAAAATTTCTATCTACTTAAATTTTACTTTCTTTGAAGTTTGGGATAGTGTTCAGTGCACATTTTGTTTATAGTTCCCTTTTTGCTGGTCACCAATATGAAACCAACCCAGAAAAAAATGGTATTGACATGTATTGATTTTAGTTATTATAAAGTTGAATCTAAACTTTGAAAAGTAATGTATGATTCTTACCGAAGGCTGCTCTATCTCACACTTTATAGGGGGGTAGTGCTATGACATGTGCTATTGGTAATTGAGGGCCTGTTTAGATGGACAAAAAGGAAAAAAAAAGAAGAGTAAAAAAGATAGCTGGAGTGAAAATGATGCCACAGTAAAATAATATATAAAGACAAAATAGATAATCTTTTCTTAGGGAAAAGATATGGTTGATGATGGAAAGATAAGTTTGACTGTAAAAAAGGTAAGGTTGACCATAGTAGGTAAAAAGTTCAAATAAATGAGGAAGAAAATTTTCCTCCCCTTATTTCCCCTAACCAAACAGGTCCTAAAATGCTAGTGAATTGATCCTAATAATCTGGCATGTCAAGCTCCTGGATGGAACAGAACGTCCAAACAATAATTTGCAGCTGAAGCCAACTTTTGGATTTACCACTTCGATGATGATGATTTCGGATTTATAGAAACAATATTTTGCCGCTGAAGCCAACTTTTTGGTTTACCACTTCGATGATGATGATTTCTGGTTTATAGAAACAACATTTTGCCACTGAAGCCAACTTTTTGGTTTACCACTTCTAATGATTTCTGGTTTATAGAAATATGCATAATTTTTCTCCAGCTACCTTGAAATCAAAATAGGTTTGGTTAGACTTGAGAGTGATGAAAGAATTTCTTGCTTAGAGCCCTTTAACTTGAGTTTGCCTTTGAATTGTTTGCATTCAAGGTGTGTTTGGTAATGAGGAAAAAAGGTGGAAATTTTCGTTGCCTTTTTCACACTTTTTCATGTGATTTGACATATAAACTACTTAAAAATTCTTTATTATTACCTATATTTTCAATTATGATTTCTTATCTTGTTATAAAAAATGCCTACTTAGTTTATCTGTATTTATTTTATTTTAAATCATTACCCCCTTAGTATCACATCATATCATTTCCCTCACTTCTTGATATTCCCTTTTTTTCCCCCAACCTTTTTCCCTCATTCCCAAAAACACCATCAGTCATCTACTTGTCTTTTCTTTGTACTAAGTAGACTTGTTTTTTGTTTGTATTCTTATCTTGCTTACCATGTCTGCTTCTTCTTCTTCTTTTCTTCTTTTCAATTTAGCATTATGTCATGCAATACCATTTGAAATGCTTCAGTTTCATTTCCCATATCTATTGAATAATATAGTTTCTGATGCAGCAAATATTTTGATTTCGATATGCAGGACTCGAGTTACCCTCAAAAGAGATGGTGTAGTTCTAGATTTGGTGCCCCCTCCTACAAAAGTTAACAACCTCATTTTTGGTCGAACTTGGGTTGATTCCCTAGGGGAGATGGTCATGACAAACTTGACCACTGGGGATAAAGTTGTGCTATATTTTCAACCATGTGGCTGGTTTGGGTATGACTACTACTTTGTGTGCCTTTTCTTGATGCGCATGCATGCACATGTACATGCATGTGTGCTTATTCAAATGATCATTTAAAATAAATTTTTTTGGTCTATTTTTTGAACATTGGTTCCAATGTTTGCCTGAGTGCCTGTGGGTTCATTATCACTAGGGAATTTGAGCTAAAATGTTAAGAGTAACCTGTGGGTTCATTCTTTGCTCTACAGTTCAGCTAATGTGGTGTTTCTTGTTTCGTACAATTTGGTGTTGGCTGCAGGGCTGGACGATTTGAAGTGGATGGATATGTTTATAATGCTGAGGAGGAACCTAAGATATTGATGACAGGTAAATGGAATGAGTCGATGAGTTATCAACCATGTGACTTGGAAGGAGAGCCCCTTTCAGGCACTGAACTTAAAGAGGTCAGTCTTGTTAGCATTTGTTCCCTTAAGTTATCAGTTGCCTTTCTGCTTGTTTTGGACAATAAAACCATCAAAGGATTTATTATTCATTTGAAATTCTAGACTTCAGCACCTGACTGTCATGTGTCTTCATTTGTCTATTCTGCCTATTGTTTCACAATTACCATATAAGAAAATATTCCTGGTTGTCGATCCTGTGTTATTGGCGTTTTTCTCTTTCTTGCTTTTTTTTTTTGTGGGGGGGGGGGGGGGGGGGGGGCGATACAAAATTTCTCAGGAATGGGAAGCTTCATCATGATTGATTGATAGTTTATTTTGAATGCTGCTTAAAAATGACTATTATGAAGCTGTCAAATGATGCCTTGCTATATACCTTCTTCATATTGGAAGGGATGAGATTTCTTCGATAAGTATTTCAATTTGCTCTCCCCTTTATATATCTTATTATCTAGTCTGGGCTGGTCAGGCTTGGCTTCATTTGTCTCAAAGCTTCTCATAATTTAATTCCTATGGCCACGTTTGAATGTGTTCTTCCTCTGAGATCTTAGAGTGGTTTATCTTTCTGCCTCTTATGCTATTGGCATACTGTGACTCTGTGAAATAACAAATTTCAAGAACATCTTTCTATTCATGCTGTTTGTCTTTTGTATTTATCATTCTTGCACCATTATCTGGAGAGCTTAGCCAATCCTTGTGGGACAACTAGGTGACCATCAATGATGAACATGATTCGAACACATACTCCACAGATGTGGTGGAAATAGTGTAAATAATTATGTATTTGATGAATCTTGCTTTAATGCCTTGTGAAAAGGTGGTGGATATCACTAATGGGTATGCCATCCCAACATTATCTGTCAGTTCACTGCATGATTAAATGAATGGGTGCACAAGAACCTTTCCATGGACTTGCACCCCAACATTATCTGTCTGTTCACTGCATGATGAAATGAATAGGTGCGTAAGCACCTTTCCATGGACATGCTGTATCAGCATTCCTCTTATTCCAACTATGGGCTTGATCGTGCCCCTATTGTTGGAGGAGAAGGTTACGTTGACTTGTACCACTCGTTATTGCTACTGCAATGCGCTTAGTAGAGGGACTGACTTTCGCTACTTTTCATACTTGCTATAGCCACTGCAGGTTGTAATTAAATGCCAAATTGGTAAATCTTAATCATGGACTATACTACCCCTGTTTTTTGCAGGTCTGGAGAGTAGCTGCTGTCCCAGAAAATGACAAGTTTCAGTACACGCACTTTGCACACAAGATAAACAGCTTTGAAACTGCCCCCAAGAAGTTATTAGCATCAGATTCCAGGTTGCGGCCTGACCGGTACTCACTCGAGAAGGGTGATTTAACCAAAGCAGGTGCTGAAAAAAGCAGGTAACGCATCCATCTCAGGTGGTTATTGTTGATTGGAAATAGGTGATTAGGTTCAGCAGACTCAGAGGATTCCAGCCATCAAAATTTGTTGAAAAGCTCAATTGGATGATTGTCCTCTATTTCTGTTTCAGGTGATCTTGAGTTAAAAAAACCTCAACTTTTGTTGGCATTCTCATAAGGAGTTGGTTGGTTTACTCATCCAATAGTTATTTTGTTAATGAAATTAGGGAGAACTTAAAAATAACCACATCATGACTACTTTCTTGATTTCACATGTTGTTGCTAGAACTAACTTAACTGCATATTGTTTTAAAGAGCACGGTTAGGATCGCTTGATATCAGGGATTCTTATCAGCCTTATGAATGCTGTCTATGATGAAGAATTGAGGGTTTGTTTTACTTGGAAAGTAAAATAAGATGACATACTACTATTTTGGAGTTTGTGTTAGAATACTGGATGGAAGAAATCTTATGAAAAAAATGGAGCATAATTTGATCCTTCTCAAACAGAAAAATGAGATGGCGAAACAAGCAGAGGTTTGGTTAAATGGAATGAAGCTGATACTTATGCCCCTCCATGTATTGCTGCACATATAGCTGCTGGTTCCTGGTGTTAGGTTTGGTTAAAAGGAACTGCAGTCTGAGACTCTTGATACCTGCTGTAGATTATGCAATGTATTGCTGCATGGTTGTGTGATTCATCTTTTGATTTGACAAATGACGCAGTTGATGATGGCTGTTATGTTGGTAAGCCGAGCCAAAAACCACTTGGAGAAAGCAAAGTGCATCTGAAGGAAACAAGTTTGGAAGATTGATTGTGCAAATATTCTGATCTCTTTTGTTCCTTTAATGAGAGTTTGTACCTCAAGTGAGGCCTTGATGTACAAATGGTTTAGGTCGTTGAACATGAACCAAGTTCTTAGAGCTGTATTCGCAGCATATTCTACCAGTAAAGCAACATGCTGCTGCATATCATCTTGCATATCGTCTCAGTTCTCTATTATATAAATCTTTATTTAATTGTCTCTGTGCCTTTCCCCCTTTCAGCTTGGAGGAGAGACAGAGAGCAGAAAGAAGGAATAGAGAGGCAAAGGGTCATCAATTCACCCCCAGATGGTTCGACATAACAGATGAAGTAACTCCTACGCCTTGGGGTGACTTGGAAGTTTACCAATATAATGGCAAATACGCTGAGTACCGTGATAGCATTGAGAAATCCGACATTGTAGATGGGATAGACGTGGAGTCCATTGAGTTCAACCCATGGCAGTATGGAAACCTGTCTGCAGAATAGGTTGCCTTGTTTGTATTCATGTTTGTTGTTATTTGAGCCGTTACTTATCTCTACCATTTTAAAGCTTGTTAGTGAGCGGTCTGTATTTTTTGATAGAAAGTTAATTAGACGTGATTGTTAGATATTATTTATTTTGAGGAATGTGTAGATTGCATTTGGTTTCATATATTCTTCTTCTTTCCGTAGGACAGCATCTTAGTTAATGCTTACTGTTTATGTTGTTCGGATGCAAGGAAGGAGGGCCATCCTTTGCATGTGGCTTTAGTTTCTTCTTCGCTTAGCAAAGAAATTATAGAACGAATGGACGGTTCGTCGGCTTATTGATCCTTGTCCTAGATCAGATATTTCGATGTGCTTGTCCAGTTGGTAAGGATCTCCTGTACTAGGTCGTTGATTTGATTGCCATGCCACTCAGACAGCATGGTAGATGAAGGCAAGGCCATTTGCAAATATGCTCGATATCATGTGCGGAAGGTATGGTTCTCGATCAGCGCGCTACTTTGAGAGGCGCCCAGGTGTCTAAATTGAGAGAATAAAAATAATACAGAGATGAATTTTCGTAAGGTTTTTTTTGGGATAAAAAAACGGAGATTAATTTTTTTTTCTTTATTACGTAGCTTTCAATTCATGTGAAACTTATGTACCAGACTACCAGCCTTGCTTTCGCCTCGAGGAAGGTAATCGAATGCTTGCCGGTAGGCACCAAAATCCCAGGGCGCTTCTCGTGTTTTTGGTGAGGATTGAAAATTTAGAAGGATGGTACGAATAGAAGCCTATGAGAGTTTATATAAATTCATTAAAACTTTTCTAATCAATTTTACAACCTGCAGGATAGTAAATATATATCTGCTCCATCCAAAATTCTATTCATACATAGACAAATGGTTAGATTAAGTTTTAGATAATTTAAATATTTATAATAATCATTTTAAAAGATTTTTCAATCTTCATTGATGATATAATATATTCTTGAAAGACAATATTTTAGCAAATTTTCACTGGATATGATTTCTTCTATTTAACTAAATAGATGATTTAAAATATAATGAATAATTTTGATTAAACGGAAGTATCGTGATACATAAAAAAAATCATGATCCAGGAGTAACATACCCCTTTGGAAAAGAGGAGTGCAAATTTTTTTTTTCAAACCTTTCTCTTTATTTATTTATTTTAAATTATATATGTAGCAACGCCTGACGCTGACGTCATCATCACATCGGTAATTCCACCGGCCCATTTCTCTTTTTTACCTCGAGCCGAAATAACCAGCTGACGTCCTGACGCCGGTAAAAAGGCATCCTTCCTTCCGATCTCTGCGTTTTCCGCCACCTGAAACCTATCTGCTGAACGCATTTGTTGTCAAATCTTCGTCGGCGGTCTACCCCGTCGTCTTCGACAGTTCGACTCTGCTTATGTCGGCGTCATATCCTCACCGCCAGCCTCCCGTATCGTCTTCGACATTTATAGCTCTGCATCTCTCGGCGTCCAATCTTAACCGCCGGTTCAAGGGGCTTCTGGAGCAGATTCTTCTTCCTCTTCGGCGGGAGTCAGCGTCTTCTTCTCCGATTCCCCATTGCGGTATGGCTCTCCCCCACTCTCTCTCTGTCGATCCCTGTCTCTGACTCCCCATTTCTCTCGATTGTATTAGGTTTTTGAAATTGGGTTCTTGTGTATTTCATTCAATTTGTGGATGAAAATTGTGTATCAAACGCGACAGATTTTTTATATGATAATACTGCTAAAATCTTCCGAACATTAGTTTGAGTTTAGATGCTTTATTAGGTATTCTTAGGAAATCGTGAAACTAGCTGTTCATGGAATGAAGATGACTGAAATGGTTTTATCGATATAGATCTCAGAAAGATGGAAGTGGAATTCAAAATCGGTATGCTTTGGAATGGTTCAAGTGCTAGATTTCTTATGATTGCAGTTCCATGCATCTCTCGCTTAATTAATTGTTTTGTTGGGTGATTTTCTATCTGCGTTGTTCAATCCTTTTTGGAAGCAATTTCCAATTATGTTGTTCCTAATTATTTTTACATGTATTTTTAATCATCTTAGTTGCTTTACTGACCTGTTTATGTATGAGACATGTTAACCAAAATTGTTAGCCTGACCTTAACCTGAATTCAACCCAAGTTCTATAAATAGGGTTAGGATTGTGTTGAGATTTTTACAAATAGGGATAAGTTTGGTTTGACCTTAACCCAGCCTAACCTGACCTGAGTTACACCCCTAAACGACCTGTACAACGGCAGAAAGAGCAAAGGGAACTCTAGAAATTTCGACAGAGGGATGAAAGTATGAAACTTTCCCACCTAAGCTGAAAGAAATGGTAAGAAAAAATCCAGCACCCATCCTTGAAATAACCCTACGAGAAAATCAGCAGCCACAAGAGGAAGTTTATGCAGCCTGGTCATGATCAGTGGAGTCTTTTTGTTACAGGGCCATTATTATGTTCTGATAAAATCCAAGCCTCATCAATTTTAACAATATTAAAAAAATGCTTATATTAATCAGCCAAATTTAGGCTGAAATAAAATTTCATAATATAAATTATTAGTATGAAAAGAATACTTTGGAAATGGGGAGTGATTATTGGTTCAAATTCCAACCTTGTCTTACTGGGATTGGTTCAAGATGTTGGCCCTGGTGGCTTCACATGTCAACCATAAAGCTTGGTCATGCTCTCTAATGGGCAATTGAGAGAGCCGAGCTAAATCCAATCATTTTAGTCTCACTTTTTCTAAGTTTTTCGTATGTAATTGAGAGAGCCGAGCTAAACCCAGTCAACCTGGCCCGCTCTTTCTAAGCTTCTCATGGACAGTTGAGAGAGCCGAGCTAAATCCAGTCATCCTGGTCTCACTCTTTCTAAGTTTCTCATGGGCAATTGAGAGTTGAGCTAAACCCAGTCAACCTAGCTCACTCTTCCTAAGCTTCTCATGGGCAATGTGAGAAAGTTGAACAAAACCTAGGTTGCCTGTTTTCTTTTGGTCTCTTTCAGGTCTAAATATAATAGAGATCACTTGGTCCTGAGTCTTTCTACATAAACTACCTACTGTCTCTATGGTTTCTTACAGTTTAAATAACAGAAATCGCCTGGTCTTGATTCCATCCAGGACAAACCAATTGGATCAAAATACCTATTCTTTAGGTTAACTCAGTGTCTAGCAACCCAGTCTAGAGTTGTGTCATCCTCTCTGCCCATTGGCTTGAGGCAATCTCCTAAATATTAAGCCATCGCAATGTGCTTGGCGATCCCAAAGATAGTACACATTTGTTTGAGAGAGCCTGTTTTATTTTTTGGTTTTTAGATGCATTGTACTTTTATTTTTAATCAAGGTTTTTCTCCTATTGTGGAGATGTAATTAGGACTACTTGTGATCTGAGATGTGAATATGCAATTTTTTGATGTATACACATGCAAGTGCAATTATTTGAGGACCATCAATTAAAAATGAAAATTGTTTAATTCATTTCAACAGAATGACCAATTTCTCTTGTTGTTCCATTTTTGTTTTAGTTCTTCTTTTTGTACTTGTTACGCTGTTTTCAATTTTGACCACTAGAGAGGAAAAGGATGCCAATAACTTCCAGCAAGGTCTTCTCTGTTTTTAGCAATTCCATGACTTTCTATCCGATGACTCTAACAACTCTTGATGGCCTCTTGTGCTCTCTAGTCCTGCCACAACAAACGGAAAATCAATTGATGAGTTTTTTCAACACATCTATGAGTGCATGCGGTCATGGAAGGCAACTATCGAAGAAAGGGTTTTCTTTAGGTTTTTGCAAATATCCTATTGAAGGCCTAGTGAGGCCGTTCTAGTGAATGATCTCGATCTACCAACCGATGGGTGATCAGTGGTAGGGAGAAAGGCAACAGTAGTAAGGGTTAGGATTTTATATGTGATCTTGATGGGGACAGAGCATGGGGGTATTTTCCGTATTTTTATTTTTTAATGAGTTGTGATAGAAGGGAATGATGTGGGTATGCTTGCAATGTTTATAAAAAATTGTAGGGGTTATTTGTAATTTCATAAAACTAAGGGCATATTTGTAATATCGCTAAAGCTATTTAGGTGTATTTATAAAAAAACTTATAAATAATATATTAATTTAAACCAACCATCAATTTGGTCCATGTTTTGATCACTTGAGGAATACATCAAATTCCTAAAAATAATTAAATATCCAAAATTTCAAATAAAACATATCTACAAATAAATAAATCCTAATTTGGATATAAAGCTTGATCATTTTCTATGTCATTCTCCTCAACTTAAAAGAAAACTCATCCTCAATTTTGATGGGGGAACCAACCATGCTTTAATTTTGTAATATATCTTCTTTTGCTTTGGGTAAAGTTAATGATGTAATTCAACACATCGAATTGGCATCTCATTTGTTGGACAACACTTTAAGAGACACCACTTGATTCTTTTCTTTTTTTTGATTCTTCTTATGTACTTCATAGGCTTTCAACTATGTACTTATGGAGACCTTCTCATGGGGAACTCTTTGAAAATTTTCTCTTTCATCTCAAAAGTAGATTCATCTTCATGAATGAACTTGTTCATGCCTTCCTTCAGATCTTCTAGATATTCAGTTTTCTTGTCTCTCGAAATATCTAGTGGGCTATCAAATAATATCTCATCAGAAATTTTATCAACTTGTTTTGCTTGTTCTTTTGGCTCTATGAATGAAATATCTGATGGTTGAACAAACTCATTCACCACAATAGAGTTCACTAAATTCTCTCATGCAGGCTGTTTTTCTTGAAGATCCTTACGAATATCCAACTCTTGGTCATAATGATTTATTATGCTGGGGTCTTTAATAGTATTAACCATGGATTCACTCTGAATACCAGTACTATGTTACTAGCCATAGGAACATCAGTAATTTTGGCTTGAAAATTATATCTTATATTAAACTCTTTGGGCTCCATTTTCAAGTTCTTAGTAACATGCTTTCCTATTGCTATGTGAAATTGCCTTATTTATTTAATTACTTCAGCCACAACGTTCTCCAAGCCTTGCAGTTGGTTTTCATGATATTGTAATTGGGCTTGAAGTTGAGATTTGTTGTTTTGAAGTTAAGCTACAGATCCATCAAGCTGGGTTTTGAATTTGGGTCTGATTTTTCTCAAGGATTCTCAAACTTTCTTCATGGTTTTTTATTGTAAAAGCCAACCCAACATTGGAAACGTCTTTTTTTTTTTCAAAAAATGTTTTTAAAATTTTTTCACTTTTTAAAAATGGATATTGCTTTTTTATGGTTGTCTCTCTTTCTCTCTCTCTAAAAAAAAAACTTTTCAACATCAACCCTCTTAATTTGATGTAGCATGGTATGAGGAAGAAATAGAAGAAAGAGGAAGGTTCCTCTTAGGGGGATGGGAATGGAAGAAAGGAGGAGAAAAATTGATGAATTTAGGAAAGATGAAATAGAATAAGAAAGCAAGCAAAGAAAGCAGAATACTTTTTACTCAAATCATCAGCATTGTCCTCAACCTAATACAGGGCAATCATATTCATAGAATGATAAATAAAACTTTCACGCAACCCTAATGTGTTCTATATAAATAAAACCCTAGATAAAACAAATAAAACATTAATCTAAATTATACATAAACTTTTTCTGTGTTTTGATCACTTTAAGAATACATCAAATCCCTAAAAATAATTAAAGATTCAAAATTAAAAAAACTCAAAAATAAATAAACCCTAATTTAGGTGCAAAGCCTAATCACGTTCTTCATCATGGACCCAACAGAAGTTGCAAATGAATGTTTGAAATCGAAACCGTGGATGGTTTGTAATCAGTAAAATGTTTGCTGACAGAGATTGTCAGAATGAACAGTATTTTGTTTGCGGGAATCAATTCTAGACCGTAAGGTTTAGTTGCAAAATTTTGGTAAATGTTTTTACGCTAATAACAATTGGATGATAGTCATTATCTTTTCTTCAGAAGGAAAGATGTTTTGCTGTAATTAGGATGCTTATTTTTTTGGGAAAAGGTTCTGCTTTTCCTTTTACCACCCTGATAAGGTATCATCCATTGTTTACTCAGTTTTGCCTTCATTTCTGATTAGCTTGAAAAAGCATGGGAATATCAGAAGTTGAGGAGGCATCTCTTCTTGTGCCTTATGAACCAAAGGCGACAGAGATTGATGCCAATGGTGAACATTCACTATCTGAACCAGCAAAAGATGTCTGTGGTGAACAAGTGCTATCTGAAATAGCAAGTAGTGTCTGTCGTGAACAAGTGTTTTCTGAACTAGCAAGTGGTGTCTGTCGTGAACAAGTGTTTTCTGAACTAGTAAGTGGTGCCAATGTGGAACCATCTCCATCCAAACCAATGAATGATGCCAATGCCAAATTTGCTGCCTTGGAACCAGTGATGGATGCCAATATTGAACCAGTTTTGTCTGAACTGGTTAATGGTGCCAATGTCTGCTCAGCAGCATCTGAAATGGCAAAGATGGATGAAGGAACATCTGCTCTGGAAGGTGGAAAAAAGGTAATTGGAGGCAACAAAAAAGCTGAAGACAAATTGGAGGTGGTGCTAGATGAATTACAAATTTGCAGCACACTAGCTGAGAAAGCAAAGAAGCAGCAGAGGGTAAAAAAGAAAAAAATGGCTGGTTTTGCTTGCAAGAAAAAGGTAGTCAGTCCTGCACAAAAATCAAAGAAAGAAAATATGAAAATGACACAGAACAAGGTAAAAATGGTAACTGCAAAAAAGCAGCAGAAGAAAAGAAAGAAGGGCATAGTGACTGCTGATGCTAGTAGGAGGGAGGTCTTGAATGTAGATGAAAATGTGGAAGAGCAGAAAAAGAAACAGGTAGAAGATGTTGTGAAGATTGAGATTACCTCAAACGAGAAGTCCAACAAAAAGAGAAAGAGAGGTAAGAAAAAGAGGAATAGCTTGCCTGGTGATTCTGTTAAGGAGGTTTTGGCTGATGATGAAAAGGCAAAGGAACAGGTAGAGAAGCCTGACAAAAAGAGAAAAACAGGTAAGAAAAAGAGGAATACTGTGCCTGGTGATTCTGGTAAGGAGCTCTTGGCTGATGATGAAAAGGCGAAGGAGGATGAGTTGCAAAATGATAAGGAAGTGAAACCTAATGCTATTGATAAGGCCAAAAAGAAGCAGAAGAGGATAAATCAGAACACTGTGCTAGAAGATTCTGATGATCCAGCTTTGAGGAATGCTGATAAGCCAGGAGCCCCAACGTCTAGGAAGGTCCCTACCAAGGGCCTGATATTCATGTGCAACTCAAAAACTAAGCAGGATTGCTACCGTTACAATGTTCTTGGTCTTCCCATGAACAAGAAGAATATAGTTGCGAAAGTTTATGAAGGTATGAGGCTTTTTTTGTTTGATGTTGATTTGAAACTCTTATATGGCATCTACAAAGCTGCAGGACCAGGTGGTTATAACATTGAGCCTAAGGCGTTCAAATCAGCATTTCCCGCACAGGTAAGGATTGTACTTTCAATCTTCTTATCTCCTATTTTTGTTTTGAACGGGCTGATGCTTCCAGGGGATGATAATCCCTTGTGATTTCTCCTGTTTTACGTGAGATTTTTCATGTTGATTTCTTGAAAATTAGAGCTTGAAAAGCTTTAGTTCCCTATTGTTTTCATAATTTATATTGATACAATAGGCCTAATTGGACAAAGAAAATAATTATACAAACTTCTTTGTCAGAGTTTTTATAAAAACAGAACCTAACTTACCCTTTCCGAGAATGATTACCTATGCATAGTTGTGACGTAAATGCCTACTGGACTCAGTTAATACTGAATATTTGAATTCTGATTGCTTGTTTCGTGTAACGAACTTTCTTCTTGATGCCTTTGATGAAGTGCTAATTTAGTGGTCAAGACAAAAGTTCTCATTCAAAATCTAGTTGGTTGCAATCACCAATAGTGGGGAGGATTTAGTGTAGCACTCGGCTAGGTGTGTCCGAGGGCAACTTGAGGGCCCTACTGTATATTAGTGAAATCCAAAACATTAATTGTCCTTTGTTTCTAACCTAAAGCTTTAAAGAAAAGAATTGGAGTGGTTGTTCTTTATGTAAGCCAAACTCATTAAGCATATAGAAGTATGATCTTAACCATTTATATATATATAAAGCTTTTATTTTAAATTACTACTTATACTTTTAATTAAATCCATCAGCTAGGTTTAAAATACCCTTCTTAATTGATATTTAAGGAAATATTATAATATTATTATTCAGAAAATTGATATTTCAGCATATTATCCATGTCTATGGCCCCTACTAAATGACCAATATCCTTGATCTTTTTTTTTCCCTTTCTGTGAAGATATTGAATTGAAAATTTAACTAAATGGAGTGGATGATACTGATGAAACCCGCAACATAGAAAGGATATAAATCAACTTATTTTCTAGTGGGGCTTCTGTAATACAACATAAAGTTGATAATACTGAGTTTTGTGGGGCTGGTCCACCCATCACACATCACAGATAAGTCATATGTTTCCCATACATAAGTCATTCCTTTCATCCAGTCCTTCATATCCTATTCTCCTAATCAAGATACGTTCTCCTGATCTGGTACACTAAAGGAGGCGGGACACCTTCTCCTTCCATATATGCAATGGGGATGATATTCTTGAAAGCTACAGTATCTGTCATGTGTAAAGGAACAATACCATATTCTTGAAACATGAGTTCAAAGATTCTTTACATTATCTCTACCCTTCTTGTACATCTGAGTCATCTTTTTCTGTAACCCACCAGCCTGTTCATACAACTTTAGCTGCGATCCCCTCATAGATGATGTATAACTCAAAAACTTCTTTAGTCATCCCTTATGTCTCCCACCTTCATCCAACCCATCTTACATGCTTCCCCCTCTAGCTTCTCTTGTAGAACCATGAAAAGTAGGTCTACCCATTTCCAACCTAATTGACTTCACTCTAGCCCATTGCCTTACTAGCCTCCATAGCCCGCCTCATCTGCTTTCTCTCATCTCCATCATCATCATTACCTTCATCATTATCAACATCACTACCCAAATCACCCAATTCCATTGCAATCTCTTTCTTCCCTGTTGTTGAGCTCTTCTAGTAGTAGTACCCGACCAAATAGCCTCCTTCATAAGTGCTTTGGGGGGGGGGGGGGGGGGGGGGGGGGGGGGGGGGGGGGGGGGGGGGGGGGGGGGGGGGGGGGGGGGGGGGGGG
>JAYJMB010080696.1:0-21968 GCA_036873735.1 Pouteria campechiana
GGAAAAATCATGGTATTATCATGTGGATTTATGGTGTAAAGTGGAGTAACGACCCCAGGAGGGCGGGGCGTTACATAGGGTTAATTAGAACATTGGTTTCTAATTAACTATGTTGAAGGAGAGATAGAAAAATAATTCCAATGGTAAATATTTAAAGTATGAATTGATTTATAATTGCATCAATGATCAGTTATGAGATTCTGATGATAGATGTCGACTTGAACAGAGTTTTTCTCCTCTGATAGATTTCTTTTATAACATTTTCTTCATTACATTCAAAACCCAAGCTAGATAATCCTCATGAGGTCGACCCTTATTCATACTACTATAATTAATTTAATTGGAGTAAGGTTCTAAATTTAGTTGCCTACGACAGCACCTAGTAGCTGAGGTTCATTTAATGTAAAAGAACGTTCAAATATTTAACTGTTGAGCTTTCTCCATGGTTTCAGAGTCTCTAATTTTGCAGGATCAGATCCTCTGATTATTAAGTTGCAAAGGCTTTTTGCATAGTTCAAACATCACCATATCTTTGGATGCTCCAAAGTTGAGTTTTGGTACCTCCGAAGTGGCGCTATAATGGTGTTAGATTCATTAAGAGTTGACTCTGAAGAATTTCTCTATCTTTGAATTACTTATCTGGTGACTTCGAGGAACTAACTCTAAAGAACTTCACTTGAGTTTGAAGTACTTTAATATGTGACTCTAAAATGTTTCTTTTCTGTGACTCTGAAATGTTTCTTTTTTGACTTCGACAAGTTGTGTTATCTGAAGACTATTTTATTAACTTTGAAAATCTCGACATTATCTCTGAAGAATATTATCGACTCTGAAGAGCTTGACTAAACTCTGAAAAATCTTTGCTCACTCCAAAGCTTGTGAGCTCATGACTCTAAAGAAATTTAACCACTCTGAAGATATTTCCTTCTATCTCCAAAGTGGTTGAACAACTTCAAAGGTATTGAATTGTGACTCCGAAATCAACTTAAAGATTTTGAATTTTGTTTTCTTCTCTTAAATATATTTTTGAATGATATACTTAGTTCTCTTAAGCATTTACTTGGTTTCTTCCTTTAAGCATTATGAAATTTATTCTCATAGATTAGTTTGAAAATATTTCTACAAATACTTGAGAATAAATTGTTAGTACCTTCATGTTTTACTCATGTCTTTGCTCATCATCCAAACATAGTTAGTTAAGAATGTTCATCATCAAAGTCAAGCCAAATAAGAGTGTATATTCAACATTCTCTTCCTTTTTTATGATGACAAAACATTGAGTGATATACCTTTCAAAACTATACAATTAGAATTAAAAAAATTTAAGCTCCTAAATGCATGTTTAATATACAATGAATTTCTATTGACTTAGTGCAACTCCCATTGAATGGGTACACTACATTTCATACATTTCACTACATTTCCCCCCCTTTTTGTCATAATAAAAAAGGTGTAAAGAAACAAAATGATTTGACATAGCTTGTTATGAAACAAACTATAGGAAATTATCAAAATTACGTACAAACGGAATTAATCTCAGAAAGTATAGATTGGAAGATAATACATCCAAGAGAAACATATCATAAATTAGATAAATGTTAGTAGAGATATTTAAAGAAAGAAATAAAAGTGCAGATGCAGCAGAATTAGTGGAACTGTTTGGATTTTCTCTTATAGGTTTTAGGAAAGAATTCTTTATGTGGGGGAAGAGGACTAGGGTGAGTAGGCTTAGGTTGAGAGGGTAATGGTTTAGGAGAGGATTTGGATTGTTTAGAAGTGGTACTGTTGGTGAGGTGGAATGAAAAATGGATCTTTTGGAATTTCAGTTACGGGTTCGTGAGTGTAGGCTATAAGTCCATAGTTAGTGAAATAAATAAAATCAATGCACTCTCAAAATGTTGGATCTAGTAACTTAGGAAAGAAGATAGGAGTGCCTTTTAAGAGGGCTTCTATGTTGGCATTCATCCTCATAGTTATTCTTCCTAGTACATGGAAATACGTGAAAGAGGACCTTTTTATGTTCTTTAGGAGGTGAAATTCTTGGCTTTCTTTTGGGTTTAGAAGATAATGGATGGGATGAAGGTGTAGAAGATGATGGTTGGGGTAATGGTTTTAGTTTTGGGATAGCAGGTGGTTTTCTTAAGGTTTTAGTTTTGGGAGAAGGTAGTGGAATAGGTTCAGGTGAGGAGGATGGTTTGGAATACCTCTCCCTAATACTGTGTTGGATTGATGGATTAGTGAGCTATGAAAATGGAAGAGGAAGATGATCAGCAATGGCTTGGAGATTGGTATGGGAGTAGAATCAAAATTCTTCCTCAGTTATAAGAATGAGTTGATGAGGGCCTGAGGGAGATGGAAATGAACTTCTGGGTTGCCTAGACTTTCGGAGCATGTGAAGAAGTTTTTTAGAGTATCTTTGAATGATTAACTCTTTATCAGGAATTTGAATTTTATGGCCCTTTGGAGTTAAGTGGAGAATCAGGAATGAGTTGAATCCTAGATAGAATTTAAGATCTATGAGTTCTAAGAAAGGTAATTCCTGAGGAGAGAGGATGAGAGATTGAGAAAGGAACATCTTGAGTAGTTGCAAAATTTATTTCTGATTTGCTTCTAAACTCAGAATGGGTCATCCTGATAAGATTTGAAATACGATGAAGAATATCAGGGTTATCATCAGGTAGTTTGGGAGGAGTGGGAGGAGGAGGAGGTGGAGTTGGAACTCTCATCCATTGTGTAGGAATCTCTTAAATTCGAGTGGGAATTATTTCGCCTGACAGAATGAGATCTTCAATGGTCTAGTCTAAATAGATTGATGATCCTGCTGGAAGGAAATAAAATCTGGGAATTGGTACTATGATGGGATAATTTCCATTTCTAACAATAACTCTATAGGGATTTGAAAGGTAATTCTCAAGCAGGCTTGGAGCGTTTAGTGGGTGAAAAATTGGGGAGGACAGAAGGAGATTGTGTTGTAGGAGAGGTAGAAGCAATTTCAGTAGGTTCACCATCAAGTTGAACAACTTCTGGAATTGTAGGGGATGAGTGTGGAGAATGTGTGAGGGAAGAAATGGGTGAGTAAGTTTTGATTGGAGAAAAGTGAGGTGGAGTTAGACAGTGTGGATGATAAGCTTGACCTCTAAGTAACTCTGCTAGTGATGTTAGAGAGTCAAGTCTTTGATCAATCTTATCAGCTCTAAGGATGAGAGATGACATGGAGTTTTCTAGCTTATGATCAATGTTGTTAAGTTAAAGAGCTAGAGATGATAGAAGGTTTTCAATGTGTTCAATTTTGTTTTATAAGCTTTGTGGAGTGGGCTAATAGTGGGGATTGATGGAGTGGCTAGTGTGGATGGTTGATGGGAAGGTCTCATTGGAGAGGGTGATCTAATGGATTAGAAAAAAGTGGTTGTTGCTACTTTTGTTTCATTTTCTTGTCTCAAAATTTTTTCTGACTCCTCTACTCTTACATGTCTCTGTACTTATATTAGAGTCTCTCTTGTTTCCTGTTCCAATGTCTTTTGTCTTTCTGTTCTTTCTTCTTCTAGTTTGGATCTTTTTAATTGAGCTGCTCTTCTTGGTTTTTCATTAATCTAGGCTTGTTAGATTTGCTTGAAACCCATTCGCTTCAGGGTCTTCTCATCAAGTGTGTCTGAGTCCCTTGGGTGCTATCCATAATCATTAGAAAGATTAGCTCTGGCTTCCTTTATTAGCTTAAACAGAGCCATCCCATAGGGTAGCAAAAATCTTGTGGTGCTTTTGACTGAATAAATGTGATCTGACATTAGTTTTGCCAGATCCACTTTCTTTTTATTCTTCAATGCCCACATTATTCTTCCATCTTTCTCTAACACATCCCCTATAGCTCCTTTTCTTGGATACACATTATTTATTATAATCATATAGGCCAATTTGAGACTCAAACTTAGGTGGCTAGAGTGAAGATAGTTCTCTTTCTCATCTATTTCTACTCCTACCAAATCTAAAAATAATTCCTGTCTGGTAGACCAGTTAGATTCTGCTTCTACTAAAGGAAGATTAAAACATCTTCTTAAACTTTCTGTGTATACCTTAATTTCCACTTCTCCTACCCACGACTTTTTAGTTTTAAAGTTAAGATTGCAGATTAGGGCTTTCACTAGTCTTTGATAGAAATGATCTCTGTGACTTACGTACTCGATCCATCCTTGGTGTCTTAACCATTCATATACTTCTAACTTCATGCTAACATCTCCGAAAGCATCAAAGCTGAAGACCCTTCCTTTTATAATCTTTCTATCATGATATCTTTCCGAGTACCTGTGATAGTCAAACTTACTATTAAGAGATGTTACCTCAAGTGTGTTGATTTCTTGTTTGACTCTTTTGGTGGCTCTTTGTTCTGGATACTCTTCTCTCTCCTTCCTTTTTTCATTTGCCAATTTGATGGTTCCCTTTATTCTTGCCATTGCAACAGAAGAGGGTCAAGGTTAGGAGATGATAAGAGTTTCTGACTAGGGTGGAACGGATTGATGGAAGATGATGAAAAGATTATTTGTACTAGAAAATTTAAATTAGGCAGGAAGAAAGAGGGTTTTCTCTGAAGGGGGTTCTCGGATGCTCGAAGAGAGGGGTTTTTGGTTTTCAGAGGTGCTTAAGGGTTTTAGTATGTGATGGAGGATATCGAATTCACTGATTTTGAAATTTTAGTTCCACTAAAATGATAAAGGATTTAGTTATTAGAGGCTCTAATTAGATTGCATGTGATCTTCAGAGGCAATGAAACAGTAATTTTAAAAGATGAGCTTCAGTGGCTCCAAAATTTTATTTCGAAGGCAGTGAACCATAGTATTGATTTGTTATCAGAGGTAAGATAAATCTTTGGAGGTATCTAAATAGATCATTGGAGTGTCTGAAGATGATTTCGAAGGCTCCGAAATGTCATGAATTTTCAATTTATTCTTTTGAGCATTTTTAATGAAATAATTAGTAAGGAATATATATTTCATCATATAGATATTCTATTAATTGTAAGTTAAGCATTTGGATTTAAAAGACCTAGTTCTCTTCTTAACATACTAAATCTATCTTCTGGAAGAGGCTTAGTAAAGATATTAGCTAATTGATTTTCCATTGGCACAAATTCTAAACAAATATTATTATTTTGAACATAATTTCAAATAAAGTGATGCCTAATTTCTATGTGTTTTATTCTAGAATGCAAAACTAGATTTTTGATTGGATTTATGACACTTGTGTTGTCACATCTTATAAGTATATTAACAAAGTTAAGGCCAAAATCACTTAATTGCTGTTTCATTCATAGGATCTATGCATAAGAACTACTTGTTGCTACATATTCTGTTTCAGCAGTTGATAATACAACATATGTCTGTTTCTTGGAGAACCATGACATGAACATGCTCCCTAGAAATTGACATAATCCTGAGGTACTCTTTCTATCCACTTTATATCCAGCAAAGTCTGCATCTGAGCACCCAACCAAGTTAAAATTAGAACCTTTTGGATACCACGAGCCGAGTTTTGGTGTTTCTAATAGGTATCTAAAGTTTCTCTTCATAGTAATTAGTGTGACTCTTTAGGATGTGACTGAAATCTAGCACATATGCAAACGCTAAACATTATATCTGGTCTACTAGTAGTCAAATATAATGATGATCCTATCATGCTTCTATAGAGTTTGTGGCATATAGATTTACCTCTTTCATCTTTGTCTATTTTTATTAAATTATTCATTGGTGTTTTATATCTTTTACCATCGTCAATGTTAAATTTCTTTAGAAGTTCTTTTGTATACTTGACTTGGTGGATGAAAATTTCTTCTTTCTCTTGTTTAATTTGGAGTCCCAAGAAGAAGTTGAGTTCACCCATCAAGCTCATTTCAAATTCTCCTTGCATTGTCTTGGAAAATTCCTGGCAAAGGTTTTCATTAGTTCACAAAATACTATATCATCAACATAAATTTGAACTATGAACATGTCATTCTTTGTATGCTTAATGAAGAGAGTAGTATCCACTTTATCCCTTGAAAAACCGTTTTCAATTATAAATTTGCTTAGTCTCTCATACCAAGCTCTAGGTGCTTGTTTCAAACCATAAAGGGCTTTCTTGAGTTTGAAAACATGATTTGTATTATGGGGGTCTTAAAACCTAGGGGATTGTTCTACATATACCTCTTCATTAATGAAACCATTTAAGAATGTACTCTTTACATCCATTTGATATAACTTGAAATCCATATATGATGGAAATGCAAGAAGAATTCTAATGGCTTCAATCCTTGCAACAGGGGCATATAACTCTTCAAAGTCAATACCTTCTTCTTGACAATACCCCTTTGCAACTAATCTTGCCTTATTCCTTACCACAATTCCTGATTCATCTAGTTTATTTCTAAAGACCCATTTGGTTCCTATAACAGATTGATGGTTGGGTCTTGGAACAAGAGTCCAGACATCATTTCTTCTAAATTGGTCCAATTCTTCTTGCATATTTAAAGTATAGTTTTCATCTTCTAATGCTTTGTCTATGCAAGTTGGCTCTAATTGAGAAATGAAGGCAAAACTACCACATATTTAGTGATAAGATGATCTAGTTCTCACTTTGTCATATACATATATATATATATATCACCAATTATTTGGTTTTCAGGATGAGCATGCATGAAACTCCAGTCTTTGGGAAGATATGTATTACCTATTGACAAAAATGCATGATTTTGATGATAAATAAAACTTGATTAAAGATTATATACTAATGGTTGTTATTAAGATTTTAGCATGCAGAATCAAGTTGCAGGTCTTAAAGAAAAATGAGCACAAAAAACATATTCCATAGTGACAAGGCTTGATCAAGTAAAGAAGCAAAAGATGAAGTGTCATAACAGAAAAAATACAAATGAAAAGGACTTGGCTATTTCCATTCGTCTGTCAATATGGCTGATGATATCTGATGGATGCAAGATTGTATGCATAAAACAGACTGCATCTATCATAAGCAAGCCATAGTTAAACTAATGGTCATCTAATGAGAATAGATAAAAGTAGGAGGAAAGATCTTTTAGCAAAACAAAAACTTCATCTTCCATCAATAGACAAAGTGAAGAAGCAAGAATTGTATCATAGACCAGAGACTCTATCTATCACAAGTGAGCCAATGATCATCTGTTGTCAACAGATAATCAGAAGAAGCAAGGACTGTATCAAAAAGCAAAGACGTTTGTCTGTTCAAATGAGTTCATCTATTATATACAACAAACTTCACAATAGACAAAGCCATGAGATAATTTCACCTGCACCTTAAAGCATAGTTTGTCACTCACAACAGATAACTCATTAGATGAAGCACTAAAGAAACTGGACATCTATGCTTCTAAAATTCAATGGACAAATTCAACAGATGAAGAATTGAAGCAATAAGACATATGTGCCTCTACGGTACAATAGACAAATCTCAAGACAAAGAACTTGAATGGATGATTTGTCTAGAAGCAATAGAAAGGGTGATTCATCTACCACTTATGAAAGACAAAGATGAATGAACTTGGTCTTATGGATAGCTGGACAGATACTTTGTCTATCATAAGTAAAAAGATGAGTAACGATCAGAATGAATTGTTGGTCTTTACTTAACATTAATAACGATCACTCTATATTGATGAAAGTGGCAGCCATTACAACAACACCTCTATCAGAGCATATTGAGAAACCTAAAATCATCTTCTCCAAGGTTAGTGCTACAAGCATTCCGACATACGAGGATTAAGCAGAACTCAGAGAATTCAAAATATGCCAATTAGATCACCTTTTATTATTAATGGAGCTTATCTACTACCAACAACTAGAATTCAAAGTAGCTATAAATGAAGCATTGTTGGAGCAGGAGGAATGAATGAAGCATTGAAAAAATCATTCAAAACCCTCTTGAGAGCATTTACTAATCTGAGCTAAACCTTCTAAAATCCTTTAAGAGTCAAGAGTCTTGCATTCAAACCTTCCTAAACTTTCTTTGAAGGCTCTTAACTACCTTTGGGAATATCATTTACTTTTGCATTCAATTTTCAAAAACCTTCTGTTATACTTACTAAGAAATTTTTATGCTTAAACTTCTGATATTCATTTCTTATAAAGTTCCTAGAGCTAGTGGTTAAGATTATACTCAAAAAGAGCTGTAACTATCTGAGTACAGAAGAGAGCTACTTATTCACATCCCCTAGAGCTAGAATCTAGAAGAGTGCTAGGAGCACTGTTTATGCCCCATAGAGTTGAAATCTAGAAGAGTGCTGGGAGCACTAATGTATTTCTTTTATTGAAAATAGTGAAACCTAAGACACTAAGATAAAAGTATTCTTGGAAGAGTAGAGTAGATTGTTTACTCAAACCACTATAAAAATCATTGTGTCCCATTTATTTTGTGCATTTCTTGATTGAGTGATTGATTATTAGAGGGAAGAGTAATTCTAAAGGAGTTGAGAAATAATTTTTAAGTACCCAATTCACCCCTCCCCTCTTAGATTTTTGCCTAACCTTTAGGATCAACAAGTGGTATCAGAGCTGACTACATAAACACTTGTAGTGATCCAATGGTAAACCTATCATCCTCATTACAAATATTCGCCAAGGGGAAATCATCTCCCCGGCCACCCCTATTTGATGGAACTAAGCTTTGCTTAGTGGAAGTTAAGGACGAAGCAATTTATTATAGCTAACGATATGGAATCTTGGAAGGCTATTAAAGTTGGAATCACTCTTCCCCATACTAAAGTAGATGCATGGACCAAAGAGGAAGCTACCTCAGTCCAAAATAATACAAAGGCTATAAACTCTTTATTTTATAGTCTATCCTCATTTGAGTTTGATAGAATATTCTCTTGCACTACTATAAAAGATATCTGGGATAAATTAGTATCTATTTAAGAAGGATCCTCATAGGTCAAGGGAACTAGAAGAAACATGTTGATAGGAGAATTAGAAAACTTTAGGATGAACGAAGGAGAAAGTATTTCTGAAATGTATGCTCGTGTTTCTAAGGTTACTAACGCTTTGGAAGGTTTGGAAAAAGTAGTTACAAATTCTGAATAGGTGATGAAAATACTAAGGGAGCTACTAGAATCATGGAACCAGAAGATTACAGTAGTAGAGGAAGCAAAGGATCTAAAGATTCTTCTAGTGGATGATCTTATCAACTCATTAATGTTACACAAGCTGATTAAGAACAAAAGGGAGGAGTCAGCAAAGCCAAAGAAGAGTATTGCTCTGAAAGTGACCAAACAAAGAAACAGTGATTCGGCATCACAATATGAAGATGATATGGCCATGTTCATTAGAAATTTTAGAAATTTTGTAAGAAGCAGTAGTGGTAGCTCTTCAAGGAGACAACCTAGACAACAAAGAAAATGGCTGAAAGAAAGAAAGATCTCCCTACATGCTTTAGATGTGGAGGGATCGAACATATGTTTCTTAAATGTCCTAATGAATAAAAAGGATGACAGAAAAGAAAGAAAAGAAACACTTCAAGAAGTCTTCAAGAAACCAAGCTAAAGGAATGTATGTGAATAACAAAAAATCATCAAGAACTAGCTTGAGCGAGAAAGATAGCAAGGAAGTTGGACACCTCACAAGCATATGTTGCATGGCCTAGATGGAGAATGAATCAACAGATCAAATCAACATCAAGAGCAGTGCACAATGAAGCTAGAGACAGGTAAACTTGTATTACTCTTATAGTTCCGACTCTTCAAGTTCAAATAGCACCTATGATAAATGCAAAAAACTTGATGAGTTACAATAATCATACAACTCTCTCTTCAATAAGTTCGAATCAATTGGCCAAAAACTTACTCAAAAGAAAAGACACTTTGATGCAATTGTCAAAGTAAATTCTATACTGGCAGAAAGAAATCTATCTCTACAAAAGGAGGTTGGAGATCTTAAGAAAGAGGTAGAATTATTAAACAACATGTTGAGTAAATTCTCCAATCTAAGAGAATCTATGATCAAATTCATTAGAATGACTGGTCAAATCAGCAAAAAGGGACTTAGCTGTGAATAGTCAAATGATGAAAATTGACAGAAATTTGCTAGATGGTCTAAGGGAGTGAAGGAAAGAACTATCCAAACATTAGAAGACTCATAAATTATCCCTGGATAAAGAAACCAGTAGAATATATTGCATCTATTAGAGTCCCAAATATTTACTATTTCTATAATAAATTTGGACATAAAGTGTATGATTGTTATGCCCAAACGATATAAGCAAAAGGAGCTAAGATGAGATGGAAACACAAGGAATAAGTACACACTTATACCACACACATTTCCACTAACATCATTGGACCCAATACTTCGGTACCAACAAGATAAGAAGAAAATTTGCTTTAAATGCAGGTAAGTCTCAAAGCTACATTTGGAAATGCATAGTTCATGGATAGTGGCTATTTGAGACATATGACTGGGAACAAAAAGATGTTCAAAGAATTTAAGCCAATGGATGGAGGAATAGTAGCATTCGGCAACAATGATAAAGGTCTTATCAAGGGAATCATTAAAATTTATAGTTTATTCAATGCATGCATAGAAGACGTATTATATGTAGAAGGATAGAAGCACAATTTGCTAAGCATCAGCCAATTATGTGACAAGGGTCACAAAGTTGTGTTTGAACCATCTACATGTAATGTATTCAGTATAGACGACGATCTACTATTTAGCAGAAAAAGGTATGGAAATATTTATCTAGTACAGCTAGATGATATTGTTAGAAAATGCCTAATTGCAGTCAAGGATGATCCATGGGTATGGTACAAGAGGATGGGACACATCAATATGTCAAATATCAAATCTTTATGGAAAAAGTATCTTGTAATTGGTCTACCAAAATTAAGCTGTGACAAAAAATAAATATGTAAATCTTATCAATTGTGAAAATAGACCAAAGTATCATTCCAGCCTAAAAATGAAGTATCTACATCTAGACCCTTGGAACTATTGCATATGGATCTATTTGAACCATTAGACATAGTCACCCTTGGAGGAAAAAGATATGTATACATGATAATAGATGACTATTTTAGATTTAAATGGGTGATTCTCTTGACTAGCAAAGACTAAGCATTTTTAATGTTTTATATATTTTCAAAGCTAGTTCAAAATGAGAAACAGATGTCTGTAGTATCCATCCATAGTGATCATGGTGGTGAATTTGAGAATAGAAGATTCATTGATTTTTGTGATGAAAAAGGAATTCACCATTGTTTCTGATCCCCCAGAACTTCTCAACAAAATGGAGTTATAGAAAGAAAGAATTGGATAATTTAGAAAATGAAAAGAACTATGCTAAATGAAAGTAAATTGTCCAAAATATTCTGGGGAGAAGTAGTTAGTACTGCTTGCCATGTGCTGAACTAGGTTACCATAAGAGCAATCTTAAAAAAACCCCATATGAGCTTTGGAAAGGAAGAAAACCAAACATCTCAAACATCTCATATTTCTATCCCTTTGGATGCTTATGGTATTTGTTGAATAATGGAAAAGATAACCTTTGAAAGTTTGATTCAAAGAGTGATGAAACCATCTTTCTTGGTTACTCTTCCAACAGTAGAGCATTTAGAGTCTACATTAAGAAAACACAGGTTGTAGAAGAGTCCATACATGTTAAACTTGATGAAGCAAATAAAACCCTAAGGAAGGAGTGTGATAGTGATGCAGATGAAGCTGCAACAAATATGAATAAGCTCAAATTGAAGGATTAAGAGGATGGCACAAATTATGAAGACATGCCGAGTTCAGAAAATAAAGAGGAGGTAAAAGTAAGTAATGTTCCCTATCAACCTCCTACTAATTTGAGATTTGTTACTGCTCATCTTAGAAAGCAAATTATAAGAAATATATATGATGGTGTCAAAACAAGAAGGTCTATCAAAATATCTGTGATCATTATGATAACCACTCCATTCTTGGGAGAGTGGAGTAGAGTGTTTACTCAAACCACTAGAAAAATCACCGTGTCTTACTTATTTTGTGCATTTGTTGATTGAGTGATTGATTGCTAGAGGGAAGAGTAAACCTTAAGGGGTCGAGAAATAATTTTTAAGTACCCAATTCACCTCTCCCCTCTTGGGTTTTTAGCTAACCTTCGGGACTAACATTACCTTGTTCATTCATCTCTATTGTGGATGGTTACCTTCATTCATTGTTATCTTTGATAGCAAAGCTTCTACTTGTTTATCTTGTAACTTCAATTTTTCCACACTTGTTAGAAAATTATCTATCACACCATCAAAATTACTAGTTCTTTTCATGGAGTTAGTATGTTCATCAAATTTGACATGGATAGATTCCTTTACAATCTTAAGTCTTAGGTTGTACACTCTAAATGCCTTGCTAACAATGGAATAAACTAGAAATATTCCTTGATCAGATCTACTATCAAAATTTTAAAATTTTTCCTTGCCATAGTTATGAATAAAGCATTTATAACCAAAAGTATGTAAATGAGAAATATCTGGCTTCTTGCCATAGTATAGTTCAAATGGAGTTTTGTTGAGTATGAATCTAATAAAGATTCTGTTAATAATATAACATGCAATATTCATTGCTTCAGCCAAAAAATACTATGGAAGACTGTATTCACTCAACATTATCCTTCCTATCTCTTGCAAGCATCTATTCTTCCTTTCTACTACTCCATTTTGCTGGAGTGTTCTTGGTGCAGAGAAAGTTTAAAGAATTTCATTATTTTTATAGAAGTTAGTGAATTTAATATTTTCAAACTCTCCACCATGATCATTCCTTATGGCAATAATATAAGAGCTTTGTTCATTCTGTACATATTTGGTAAATACTTTAAAGAATGAAAACGATTCATCTTTAGATGCTAGAAACATTACTTAGGTAAATCTACTAAAGCCATCAACAATGACATATAATAATGTTTCTCTCCAAGACTTCTAGTTCTTGTTGGTCCAGCTAGATCTATGTGTAGTAATTGAAGGGGTTTGGTTGTGTATACTTCTTTATTTGACTTAAATGATTCTTTTACTTGCTTACTTTTTATGCAAGCATCACACAACTAATTGTCAAATTGGGGTTTTCATAAACCAACAACAAGATCCTTATTATATGATCTTTCAATCAGATTCTTGTTGGTATGTCCTAGCCTTCTGTGCCATAACATGAGTTCATTATAATTCACAAAAAGACACTTAGCTAGAATATTAGAAAGAATAACCAAATATATATTTCCATGTCTTCTACCAAATATTATAACTAATTGAGACTTGTCTAATATAGAACAAAACTAAGATTCAAACACAACTTTGTAGCTTTTATCACAAAACTGACTTATGCTAAGAAGATTGTGTTTCAATCCTACTATGAGAAGTACATCTAAAATTGTACTATATAGTGGTTGATTGACCTTACCAATCCTATCTACTATACCTTTACCATTATCATCAAAGGTTACTGTTCCACCAGATTTCATTTTCAACTCCATGAACAACTCCCTATTCTCTGTCATGTGCCTTAAGTAACCACAGCCGATATACCACGTGCTGCTCTTTGTGGCTACCAAGCACACCTGCATGGATAAAGTTAAGTCTTAATTTTTGGTACGCATTTGGGAATGGATCTAGGTGGGTTAGTTGCAAATAACGTTGGTACCCACTATTTCTTGGGCATCACTATTTTGACTAAAGGAAATTGGGTTGCATTTAGTATATTTGTAACTATTTTCATAATCTGTTTAGGCTCAAGTTTTCTTATAAAATTTTAGTTTATTTTCTGTGTTACTGTTGTCCACCTCTTTTCTTTGGTTTCATTCTTAACAAGGTGGAAGTCAATGTCTTTTTTGGAGAATTGTTCTCAACTACTACTTGTTTAAGTATGCTATTGGTTTTATGGTTACTCTTGAGCTTGGAATTTTCTTCCTTCATTTTGGAGCATTCATTTGTAATTCTCTTGAGCTCCTTTTTAGTCTCTTTGCACTTCTCTTTTAGAATCATGAAATCTGAATACAATTCTTCTAGCATTTTTTCATGATTGGGAGTTTCAGAATCAGAATTTACCTGCTCTTCATGGATTACCATGAAGTTGATTCCCGTATGGAGTTCATCTTGATTACTTTTGTTTGGAGAGAGTTGGCTAATTTGAGCTTCATGTTCTTCTTCCTCTGCACTCTCACTTTTGTTTATTATGTTAGCATCTCCCATGCTGCTAAAGCCTTCTTTTTTTCTAGAATTTTTTACTTGTTTTGTTATTGTTGTTGCTGCTATTTTTTTTGTCAAAGTATGAGTTGTACCTTCTTTTGCTGATCATTTTATCTCTTGTTTGGTTTTAGACAGTCAAATTTCATGTGCCCACGTTTTCCACAATTGTAACAGGTAAGTGTTTCTTTCTTTCTATTCTTTCTCCCAAAGTTATTCCTTGAACTGTTTCTAAACTTTTTCTTTGTTAGCATGGATTTGAATCTTCATGTAATCACTTGTGGATGCCTCAGTTTGGGATTCATCATTCTCTGACTCAGCTTTAAGAGCAATTGCTTTCTTGCCCTTAGGTTCTTCTCTATTTTTCTGCTTCATTAATACCTCATGAGTCATAAGATACCCCATGAGCCCTTCTCGGCTCATTGTATCTAGATTCTTTGCTTACTAGATTGTTGTCACTTTAGGCATCCATTGCTCTGATAGGGATCTTAGAATTTTTTTTACCAATTTGGGCTCTGCAAACTTTTCTCCTAGATTCTTTAACCTATTTGTTATCTTTTGAAATCTTTCGAACATGTCTGGGATTGACTTTATCTCCTTCATTTTGAAAACTTTATATTCCTGTATAAGAATATTTATCTTAGTTTCTCTTACTTATTTTGTGCCTTTGTATGCAACCTCCAGTTTGTCCTAGATTTCCTTTGTTGTATCATAAAAGGATATATTGTCAAACTTAGAAAATATAAGAGTGCAGTAAAGGCAGTTCTTTGCCTTGGCATCTTTTTCAGCTACTTGAATGTCCTCAGCAGTGTATTTATCTTCAGTGTTTAGGATAATCATTCCATCTTTGATGGTTTTCCATTGCTAATAGTCTAAGGCAAATAAGAAATTTTTTATTCTCATCTTCCAGTATCCATAATTTGCACCATCAAATAGTGGAGGCCTAGAAGTAGATTGACCCTCAGTAGAAGTGTTGTGGAAATAGCTAGCCATTAGGATCTCTTCATAAGTTATATAAATAGAATTGTAAAAGATAACAAGTGAAGGCTGCTCTGATACAATTGTTTGTCTCATTCAGATGGTGGCTCAAGAGGGGGGGGGGTGTGAATTCAGCCTTTAAAATTTTTGATCAGATAATATCTATAAGGCAAAGATGAGAAAAGAAGGAATAGCACAATGCACTTATACAAGAAGTTTTATAGTGGTTCAGTTTTTCACTTGTGTTCCTACTCCATTTCTTTGAGTTAGTATTTTTTGCTAAACTCAAGTTCCATTCACCTTCTTTGATTAGCACCCTTTTGATCAAACTAATGCACTTGTTGGTTTCCAAGCTCACAAACTAATTTTTATAATTCCTAAGCAAGTTTCCTACTTGCTTATAACACTCAAAGGCAAGTCCTTGACTTGTAAAAATGTACAAGGATAAATGACTATGTACAAATATTAATGCTTTGAATAGGCTGATTTTGTAAAAAGTTTAAAAGCAATAAGCACAATAAATATAACATAAAAGCAGTAAGATTCAATCTCCAAAGGTGGTTAAATAGATGACTTTGAATGCTTTTTGGAATGAGGCGTAGTGGAGTTGAAATTGTGGAAGAAAAGCTTTAAAGTCTTAGTAAATGCTTTACTCTTTTTGTTTCTCAAAACAATCTTCTTCTTTCTTCCTTCTCACTTAACTCCTTTTACATTGAAACTTTTGACTATTTCTATTATGGTAGTTGAGGTTCATTTAATGTAAAACCATATTCAAATATTTGACCGTTGAGCTTTCTTCGTGGTTTTGGAGTCTCTGATTTTGCAACATTAGATCCTCTGATTATTAAGTGGTAAAAACGTTTTGCATAGTTCACATGCCGTTATATCTTCAGATGCTCCAAAGTTGAGTTTTGGTACCTCCAAAGTGGCACTACAGTGGTGACTTGGGTCAGATTCATCAAGAGTTGAATATGAAGAATTTCTCTATCTCCAAAGTACTTATCCTTTGACTTCGAAGAACTTCACTTGAATCTAAAGTACTTTAATTCATGACTAATGAATTATGCAAGAGTGGGCATGCATCGCCGGAGCATCATAGAAAAAGGAGCCTATAATGCTCCATCTTCCCTAACCCAGCTCAAAATGTCCAGCCATCCCTCCTCCCTCTCCCCTTTGCTTGCTAAAGTCTAGTTTAGGTGTAATTCGATGTTAAATTGCTAAGGAATTGATGACATAGTGAATTACATCACTCTGACACTGAGTAAACCTAGACTTTGGCATATTTGAGCCATGGAAGATTAAGGAAAAAGTGGATTGTTGCAATACGACTCAGATTCGAGAATTCAAACAAAAGGAAAGTGGGGGGGGTAAGTGGTTTCTATCACTAATTATCTATTTTGGCAAGATAGATTTCTCTGATTCTAGTTCATGGAACTGAATTAGGAATACAGAAAGTTAAAAATTGGGAAAAATAATAATTTAATGATGAATTAAGAGCTATTATTAACAACTGAGATATAAATCATATCTATCCATGATTTTATGAAGGATGGATAAGAAATCCAACTAGCTTTGACTAGGAACATGAAATCTAGATAATGCCTATTACTTGTTTGATAAAATGTCATTAGAAAGGATGTGACATGATTGAACCTTATTATTGATTCTATAATCAACTTTTAATTAAGGTTTAGATTGATACTTGGAAGAAGCCCTCAATAGGGTAGTGTTACGAACTTAAGATAAATTAAAAGTAGATGAATTATAGATTAATGTTATAGTTGAATGATCATATGACATGTGTTTTTAGTGTAGGATCATTAAATTGTGAAGCAAGTTGGGAACATAAGGTTTGAAGTGGAAGGAAGTGTTTGAGTAAGTATAAGGTAAGTATGTTTTAATTTGAGACATATACATGAAGTTCTTTTATTGTATGCTAGGCCTTATAGTATGATGTTTAAGTGAATTGTAATTATTTATTTAGATTGAGGTTAGAAACATATCATTTGGTTAGGTAATGGAATCTTGTTAAGAATATAAAAACTAAGGTTTTTGGTATAAACTTATATTATTATATGTTTATTTCACCATGTGTTTGGTTTTATATATACAAGAATGTAGTGAATATCTTAGAATGATATTAGTTGAATTTTTGTTAACTACATCATAATTATTGCATAAAATCCGGGCGGCATCCATGACGCGATGTGGAATTCCACGACGCGCTAGGGAAAAGTCTGTTTTGAATGTTGCCACCAACCTAAGTCTGGACAACACATCATCGTTTGGGGCACTGCATCATGGAGTGGAGGACGACACATCTTCCTTTGGGACAACGCATCCTGGAAAAGCCTATTTTGAATGTTGCCACCAAGCTAAGTTTGGACGACGCATCTTCCTTTGGGACACCACATCATGGAGTGGAGGACGACGCATCTTCCTTTAGGATGGCGCATCATGGAAAAGTCTATTTTGAATATTGCCACTAAGCTAAGTCTAGATGATGCATCTTCCTTTGGGACGCCATGTCATGGAGTGGAAGACGACGTGTCTTCCTTTTGGACGATACGTCATGCATCTTGCTGTCTGAATTTTTAAATTTTTCAAAAGTTGTTATTTCTGATTACATATGATATATATTCATTATTGTGGGCACTTTTAAAGGCAAAAATGAGTGGAAAACCTTTGAAATATGCGAAAGACTCCAAGAATAGTATATTACAATAAACACTTATTATGAGTGTTTATTATTAAGTAAAAAAAAAGTAAAAAGTTGACTAGTATTTGAAATGGAATGTAATACAGTAAGTTGGCATATCATTGGGCTTAGTAAGAGATTGAAGAGTAGAAAGGAGCCTAAGTTATATCAATGTCTATTAAATGATTGAGGCTTAGAAATGAAATCAAGTTTTATTATTAAATGGAGTATAGGATTATTTTATATAGGAGTAAGATGCCTACCAATGATTATGGATGTGTTTTGGATTTGAATGCTTGCCGACTTGGTATCTTTGATATTTTAACTTCGTTCATGAATGGGCTTTATTGTTTTGCCACCTATAATGGTGAGAATGCTAGTTCTGGCCCATTGTGTGTGACTCTTTTAATTACTAAATGAGTGTAGATGTAGAACTTGCAGTCCCTAGGTTGCACTGAGGGTGAGAGCTCATACATCATATGGCCATGAGATTGTATATCTGACAACAGTAGTAGCTGGGCTGTCGGGATGAACTGGAGTACATTAATTAAGTAAGAAAGGAGAGTCAACTTGGTTTTGATGTGGTTGCCATTTGGATATGGTGTAGACCACTTAGAAATTGATGTGGTTGCCACTTAAATGTGGTTTAGACTACTTGGTTGTGGCTAAGTCCGCTTGATAGATACCTCCTGAGCTTAGTAATGGTTATAGGCAGGTGAAGTGCACATGATAAATGAATTAGATATCAGTGAACCATCACAAGATGAAAGGACAACTTAGAGATTAATAGGAGGGTAAACATTAGGTGAGATATACTATGAAGAAAATTGAATAATGCCATGATAGTAGTTTCATTTAGTAATTTCATAGGTTATGTTATATCTTGTGATTATGTTAATTATCTTATAATTGATTCTTGCTTGTTAAGCCACCCGAACTCACTTTTTTATAATGTTATTAGTTGACAGGTCAGAAGCCAAAGCCCAACGAGGGGTTGGAGCTCAAGAAAGGGATAAATCATGACTATTAATAGTTTTCCCCTTTTTGTTACATTTTGGATATGTATATAATTATAAAGTGTAAATTATGAAAGAATTGATGATGTAAATAAAGTAACCCATACATAACTCCTAAACTCTTGCATGCCACCTCATAAATAGGGTTAAAGTAAATTTCTACACTCTATTGCTATGTATATAGGCTAAGATTTTGGGCCTATGTGGATTGTTATGAATGGACATATGGGTTAAAGTGGGCAGATTTAGGGGAGACTCTGGCCATGGTTTCTCCTGTTACTGCCAAAGTAACACCTCAAAAGATGGGGCGTTACACAAAGTGCTTTAGCTAACTCCAAAGGTTGTGAGCTCATGACTCCAAAGAAATTTAATTACTCTGAATATATTTCCTTCTGTCTCCGAAGTAGTTGAACAACTCCGAAGGGATAGAATTATGACTCCGAAGTTGACTTAAAGATTCTAAATTTTTGTTTTCTTCTCTTAAGTATATTCTTAAATTATATACTTAGTTCTCTTGAGCATTTACTTGGTTTCTTCCTTTAAGTATCATGAAATTTATTCTCATAGATTAGTTTGAAAATGTTTCTACAAATACTTGGGAATAAATTGTTAGTACTTTAATGTTTCACTCATGTCTTTTCTTATTATCAAAACATAGTTAGTTAAGAATATTTATCATCAAAATTGAGCTAGATAAGAGTGTATGTTCAATAGTGAGCTCCTCCATAGTGAAAGTAAGCTCTGGATCTCTAGAGGTGTGAGTTGGGATAGTAGGATCGACCCTAGGTGTAGAGTGAGAAGTCTCATAATGTGAGAGAAGAATGTCTCTCTTCTTTGTTGTTTCTTCTTGTGCTCTCTTCAAATCACTTAATTCTTCTTTTAAATATTTTCTTTATTCTCCTACCTCCTGTTTCAATTCCTTCACCTCTAAAGATAGCAATGCATATGCAGATGACCTAGGAATGACAGTTTCAAGTGAAGTCCTGGGAGGTGAAGACTATCTTTCTGCAATGGGATTGTCCATGTTAGCTAGTTGTTCCTCTTCACCCATTTCCTCCATTTTTTTCTTCATGTGAGGGTACTCCATCTTCTTCTTCTTCACTCTTGTTTTCTTGTTCCATTTCTCTCTCATTCTTTTCATTCATCTCCACCACACAGTCTAAAATTTTGATTCTCATTCTCTTCAACAATGTATCTCCTACCCAGTCCATTTTGACAGATAACATATGCAGACTAGATTATCCATTCTGAGGAACATGGAAATGCTCAAAGGTTTGAGTTATCCACACTTCATATGGAACTATGTGATCTGTTCTCTGTGGCATGTACTCAAATGTAGTGAACATTAGTTTTGGCAGGTTGACTTTTTGATAATTGTATATTTTTCATAATACTTTGGCTTCTATTGCTGTCACTTGCTTTGTTCCTCCAAGCTTTGGTCTAAACATGTTTTCTAATACTTTTCTCAACATCCTAAGCTCAATGGTTAAGTTAGATGTGTAAACTATGCCTATGGAAAGATTATTGAAAATTTATTCTTTCTTCAATTCATTCTCATCTTCTACAGCTAGCATTCCTAGAATTTCTCCAAGGTGTTCTTCAGATGATAAATCATATGTTCCAAAGCTAATAAATCATGGGGTAATGCGTATCCCCCTTTGTTCTGGTCATGTGACACAGATAAAGTCAGGGAAAACCTCTGAAATGATTTCAATATTGGACCTTGTACATATAATAGTTCTGAATCAAATGAAGATCTTTTGTCTCATGGTAGCCTTCTCCAAACCCCTTACGAAACTTTTGTGATTGGGTTAGCCATACACTTCACATATTTCTAGCGTTTCACATGGTATCATTTGATGATACAAGTCTTGGATAAGAATCTACAATGCACTAGAATGCCCTTGTTGATGATCCTATACTCCGGTAGCATCTAGGGTTCCTCAAACAATGTGATATCTCACACTGGGTAAATCCTTAACCCTTCCTCCTCTTACTAAGACTTCAGAATGTCCTTGTGAATTATGGCCAATACCAGGTATATAAGTAGTGATTTCAAATCCAGAGGTTAATCATACTCTGGCAACTTTACGTAAGGTAGAGTTTGGTTTTTTGGGGGTGATAGTGGAAAAGTTGACAGATAAGTCACCGTTATTGTCACTTTACAGAACTGTACATGAGATTTTCACCTCATACGGCTCCTCGTTCAATTCTTTTGAAGTAATTGGATTTTTTTCCTCATTCGAGAATCTCCTCCCCTCTTCCACTCCATCTCGAAGAGTAACTAATCAATCTCACACTTCTTCGAATATTTAAGATTTATAAGGTAAGGAATCATAAAAAACACTTTCAAGAATTTCTTACTTCGACAGGATGATCATTATTAGAAATAAGTTTTCCTGGAAAGAATGAGTTTGATCTCTAAATCAATCAAATCAACAAATTGCTACAATCAAAACAAGTAACTAAAGGGTTTAGCAGATATCTCATTAATGAAAGATACACAAATTTGATCAGAACAAGAGAAATCCTTCTTTCTTTTCCAATTGAATCAACTCCTTTTCCTTGTTCGAGAATCTCCTCCCCTCTTCCACTCTATCTCGAAGAGTAACTAGGACCAATTCAGTCACATTTTCATGTTCCAATTGAACACTTTCCATTTTTGATTCTGATCAAAGGAGAAGATTCTTCTTTTTACCAAATTGTGAGGATCAAACCATGATCTTATAACTTATAATAAGAACAAGAGATCGTTCTCAATCAATCCCTTTGCCCCTCATTCTTCGAGAATTAGAAAGATCCTTTTCTTTCCCTCTTTTTATTTCCTTCCATCATTCCTTAAGTCCCATAGGTTTGATCCTATAGACCCAATTTTCACCTTGAATTGGTCAAAATACGCAGAATTTCTTAGCTTTTGTGGAGGATTAAATCCAGTAACAAGGGGCCTATGACTGACTGATATTGCACACCATCATTTAGCTATTGCAATTCTTTTCCTAATAGCAGGTCACATGTATAGGACCAACTGGGGCATTGGTCATGGCCTAAAAGAGATTTTAGAGGCTCATAAAGGTCC